>JAWQFJ010002600.1:32500-62726 GCA_034096865.1 Theodoxus fluviatilis
CCAGTCTGCCTCATTATTCTGTCTATCTTTCTGATTGCTGTTTCTATGTTTTTTCTTTTCTTCCCTCTTTCTGCTTTATCATTTCTTCAGTTCTTTCTCTCTTACTTTCCCTTTCATCCTGTCATCTTTTATCTGCTTTTCGCCTCTACTTTCTTGTTTATGTGCTCTCTTTGTTTGCCCCTTTCCCTAACATTTTCTATCCAAATTGTGTCACATACTGATGAAAATGAATGCAACTGCTCTCGTATATATCTGACTTGGCATGTGTGATTTTAAGCGGCAGCAACGATTGTCGACTTCGCCCTAAACGCCATATATTTACGGTTTCCTCAGTCTTCTGCTAACTCGCGGTTCTTTTCACTTTACGTTTTATTGAAACACGCGGAATTGAAAATGGGTTGATTACAAAGACGAGAAAAAAAAGTTTTGTATAGTACATACATTTCATAATCAACTACTCCCTTCCTTCTCTTTTCCATTTCTTTGCTCATCCTTTAAAAAAAACTTTGTGTATTTTAACTCCAGATATGAGAGCACCATTACTGGTCAGTTTTTCGGACACACTCACAAGGATACCTACCAGGTGTTCTACGAAGAACCTAGCTTCAAGCGACCCACCAACGTGGCCTACATCGGGGGGAGTGTTACTGCGTATAGCTACGTCAACCCGGGATACCGCATCTACCAGGTGGACGGAAACTACGCCAACAGCTCTTGGGTATGGCGTCTGTTCTGCGCATGCTCAGCACAGTACTTCTTCCTGTCAACCACTGTTTGCATGCGTGTGTGAGTGAGCGAGTGGGTGGGTGGGCGAGCGAGCGAGCGAGTGAGTCAGTAACTATGTGTGTGTGTGTGTGTGTGTGTGTGTGTGTGTGTGTGTGTGTGTGTGTGTGTGTGTGTGTGTGTGTGAGTGTGTGTGTGTGAGTGTGTGTGTGTGTGTGTGTAGTGTGTGTGTAGTGTGTGTGTGTGTAGTGTGTGTGTGTAGTGTGTGTGTGTGTGTAGTGTGTGTGGTGTGTCTGTGCGAATGTGTGTGTGTGAGAGAGAGAGATAGAGAGAGAGAGAGAGAGAGAGAGAGAGAGAGAGAGAGAGAGAGAGAACGAACGAACTTTATTTTACAAGGGTAGTGAATTAGCCAGTAGTGCCTTTCTTACATTCAGCCCTTGAGGCAAAATATACAAATGTGGTAAGAGAGAGAGAGAGAGAGAGAGAGAGAGAGAGAGAGAGAGAGAGAGAGAGAGAGAGAGAGAGAGAGAGAGAGAGGGGGGGGGGGAGCTGGGGAAAGGGGGAGGAAGGGAAGAGAGAATGAGAGTAAGAGGGTGGGGGAGAGGGAGGGAGGGAGGGGAGAGAGAGAGAGAGAGAGAGAACAGAACGAGAGAGAGAGAGAGAGAGAAAGAAAGAGAGAGAGAGAGTATAATGATCGCAAGAATTATACATGTACAATTTCTTAAACATACTAAAATTGGTAGATAGTGTACCAGAGAAGCAAAATTTAAATATGGAACTTGAAGGGACTACAATGACATATACATAGAAAACAATTTTCTAAACATCCAAATGTTATAAACAAATAACATACATGTAGGCCATAGCCTCTTGGTGTACACTCCCTCCCCTACTCCTCCACCCCCAATCAGCCGGAACCTCTCCAATATTTCAGCCAGGGATGGCCTGAAGTAAGCTTATGTGAAGAATGGACAATGTAGGATACACACTTAGCCGTTCCACTGTCTAGACGTCAGATGAAAGCGTGGAAAACTATGTCATAGGATGATGCCTGAGAATAGTGCGAATTTTGTCTTTGAACATAGGCAAAGATTTGATACATTTTATGTCATCAGGCAGTGTATTCCACAGAGCAGCCCCAGAGTAAGATAGGCTCGATTTGAACAAATCGATGCGAGGCTGAGGCAGGAGAAATTTGTCATGTCCTCTGAATGATGACTGCTCAAATAGTTTGGTTAGATATTCTGGTGTTCGGCCATCTTTTACCTTTTTCACAAGCACACACTTATTGAGCTGCAGATGCTTATGGAGAGGCAAAATGTCAAGCATTTCCATTTTCTTTTCAGTGCTGAGAGATTTATTTGGGACCATAAGCTTAGAAGCTCTTCTGTATAGTGAATTAACTCTCTTCAAATTAGCTTCACTACAGTTATCCCACAATGTTGATGCGTAATTGATGTGTGATACGATGTGGGCACTGAAAAAGATTTTGCAGGTTTCCGTGTCTACAAAGTGCCTCAGCTTTGACAGTAGAAAGAGATTGCTTGAACTCTTTTTGCACATCAGATTTATGTGTGAGTTCCAGTCTAACTGTTCGTCAATCATCACCCCAAGCACTTTGTGTTCTTTCACCTTTTCTATCGGCCCAGCATCAAGTGAGAGTGGGAGTGACAAAGGATGTAGTTGATGTTTTTGCCTTGTGGTTATCACCATATACTTGGTTTTGGACGGGTTGAGGACCATATGATTTGAAAGACACCAGCAACATATTTCATCAAGACTCTTTTGGAGTTTATCTGCCACAGTTTCGGTTGAGCTGTCCGCGGTAGACAGCGTTGTATCATCTGCAAACATGTTACATGAGACCTTTCTATCTGTGACATGCAAGGGTAGGTCATTTATGAATAAGCAGAATAAAAGGGGCCTAGTACAGATCCCTGTGGGACACCCGCTTTTAGAATACCATACTTGGAAACGTGCCCATCGAATTGGACACATTGTTGTCGATTATCCAGGAATGACTGAAAAAACTTCACAGTCGTGTGACCATGAAAATAAAGAGCCAGTTTATCCAATAGTATGCCGTGATGTACCATGTCAAAGGCTTTTCTGAAATCTAGGAAGACAGATCCTATCACTTTCGAGGTGTTAATGGCGTGCAGCCAGGTGTCTATCAGGTGGGATAATGCAGTATGGCAGGAGTGTTTTGGTCGGAAGCCCGATTGAAGGGGGTGTAGAAGACTGTGCCGATCAAGAAATGCCAACAGATGTTTGTGAACGTGCTTTTCAATTGGTTTTGATAAAATTGATAGAACTGATATGGGTCGGAAGTCATCTAGACTTGTGGGAGTTTTCACTTTTGGTAGAGGGATAACTTTAGCTTTTTTCCATTCATCTGGGAAGTTTTGCTTGATAATGCACAAATTGTATATGTATGTGAGCGAGTCGATTACATATGGAAGAGAGAGTTTAAGAAGAAAGCTATTGATGCCATCAGGTCCTGTTGTTTGAGAGAGAGAGAGAGAATGAGAGAGAGAGAGAGAGAGAGAGAGAGAGAGAGAGAGAGAGAGAGAGAGAGAGAGAGAGAGAGAGAGAGAGAGAGAGAGAGAGAGAGAGAGAGAGAGAGAGAGAGAGAAACTAACTTGGATTCCAAGTGTGGCCACAATATAAATATGTGAGGTACCAAAATGCTCAGCGTTGACGACATGTAAGACAAACTGATGTATTACAGCTGGAATGGGTGAAGAAGTTAATGAAACTTCTGTCATGTTCAAGGGAGCATATGGAGAAAAAAGCCACACATTTTTTAAATATTTAAACGATGTGCGAGAGAGAGAGAGAGAGAGAGAGAGAGAGAGGGGAGTGAGTGAGTGTGTGTGTGTGTGTGTGTGTGTGTGTGTGTGTGTGTGTGTGTGTGTGTGTGTGTGTGAACGCTTTATTAGAGGCAGACGACTATGATGTGAGTTCAGATTATCCCCACTTGATCTTTCCTTGGAAATCCATGAAGTGATATTGCGGTCGGTTTCGTTGGTTAATGAATTAATTTGTGAACCTACATAACAAGACACGAAAGACATTCATCCCGCAGTTTAACGAGCGTGTTGCATCTTGCGTTTAAGGTTTGAAGAGGAAAGATGCAGATGATGGAAGTGAAGACGATGCGATGGATGTTGCGGGTAGGAGTAGGGAAGAGGTGAGATTCTGAGGTAAAGGAAATGGAGACAGTCGCTGTCAGTGAAAATCTCCGCATAAAATGTGAAAACATTTGCTTATATGAGGCTGCATCCATGAGATTTAGCGCACGAATCAATGTCCGAGTAGGTCAGTAGTCTGCCTCCCACACTGGTACCCCCTATTGTGGCATACGGCGCTTGGGGCTGCCCAAGTCCGAGCTACTGGAGAAGGCCCCGAAAGCTCCACGGACAAGAGTTCCAGCTGAGGAGGGGGGTTGGGAGGTTGGGGGGATGGGGGGTGGGGGGGTGGGGGGGTATCGTGCAGCAGCTGCCGTATGTGATTTCTCACACATCTGGTCTACCTTCAGCCTAAAACTCGGGCGACCTGCAAGTCTTCAATGCTGTGATTGTTTTGTTGGCATGTGTGTTTGCTCACAGGCCATGCTGGACTTCACGCACTACATTGCTGATTTGAGCAAAGTCAACAACCAGACTCAGATGGTGTGGCAAGAGGAATACAGCCCCAAGGTCAGTTTAACAAAAAAATGCATGTAGATCATCTGACATAATACATGTAGATGGACTTTGCAGTCCTGCGCATTTCCAACTACTGTCTCTTGGGCATACTTTACCCTATCATAAGTCGTTAATCTTTGACATTCAATCGCAGAAGTTTTCATTTGTTAGTGAAATAGATCTTTATATGCAGTTCATTTCTATTGTTTCTGCTGCGAAATGCTAATCATAGTGCCCCTGCGAAATTCACACTGGGTAGAAGCAAATGCGTAATTACCACTTCCTGCCTACAATCACAGCGAGGCCGTAGCACTTAGTTTAAATGTGGGCAAAGGTATTAGGTTCTTAACATTGTTCATATCTTGTTGCAAGAAAGACTGGTTGTCAAAAAAGAAATTAAATGGACGTGGTGGAATTCGTCAAAATGTCAGGACTTAGAAAGCATTTGCTGTTAAAGTTGTTGTTGTTAATTTGTTTGTTTGTTTGTTTTCACGTGCACACGTAAGTAACGATTGAATTCGGTTTTGTCTTGTTCTTTACAGGAGGCCTACAGTATGGTAAACCTCAGTCCCAGTGCCTGGAGTGACCTTATCTACAGAATGCGAGACAACGACACGCTTTTCCAAGTGTACAGGAGGTACCTCCACCTTCCCTGTGCTGCTGTGTACACTGAGAGACTATCGTTCTGTCTTATCGCTAGCGTCCACGTCCTGAATGCACTGCAGAAGCTTTTGTCTTTTCCCACACAATCTCTTCCTTCACCAGGTGTTGTCTGCTTTTAGCTGCCTTTTTTCTCGGCCCCCTGTTTTTTGTTTCACCGCGAATTTTTCTTTCCTTGTGGATTGCACGTACTCGTACTGCTGTGTCATCTTTCGCGGCATCTAGTAGTGTGTGTGTGTGTGTGTGTGTGCGCGCGCGCACGCGCACGCGCGTGTGTGCATGCGTGTGTGTGTGTTCATGCATTTGTTTGTGTAGGCCTCTCTCTCTCTCTCTCTCACCACTACCTAACACTGACATGTTCTCCACTGTCAGGTACAAGTACAGGCTGGTGGACAACGGGCCGTGTGGAAACGCCTGCAAGTTCTCTGAGCTCTGCAGTCTCAAGTCCGCGCGCTCTGCCACGCCCCAGCTCTGCCAAGACCTGGCTGAGCCTGAGGTCACACAGCAACGATAGCTCGGCAAATATATCGCTGGCATAACTTGGTGTGGCTTTTGTACCCGTTGTCCCTGAAGCAATGTGGATTTTTATATCTAGCCTTTAGATACCTGGCGATTTACCTGACTTTGTGCTGAAGTAAAAGCCTCGTTTACAGTTGCTTTACGTCCAAGAGATTCCCTAGAAACCCAATGGACGGCGTCTTGTTTAATCGTCAAATTAATCAGTCTTTGAAATTTTCCCTTACCTCGGCGGTACATCCACGTCAATTAGGTAATTGAATGAATCCCAATGTTGACTCAAGCAAGAGTCTTTACATTTACGAAATCATATACGAGCGTATGTTAATCTGTATTTTTGGGGAGAAATAAAATTTTAGCCCGTTACTTCCACTGTGACAAGTGTATCCGAAACCAGCATGCGGCTTGGGAATGAGAAACGAGGAAGCGAGTGTGGATGGGAATGAGAGAGGGAGGCTGAATGCAAAAAGGAAAATAGTATCTCTCTGAAACACTCATTTAATTAATTAATGCCACGCCTCGACTGGGCGTTGCTGCCACTGGTACCGAGACTTTACAGCATGCGTCATAGCCTGTCACCATGCTTGTCCCAGCAGAGATGGTGCTTGAGGTCGAGTACAACGGCAAAGCCATGGCCAGTAAAACTAACACCATTATCCAATCGCCGCGACGTTTGCGGATCCATTAAAATCCCATCTCTGAAATCAGTCAGGTCGTGTCACCATAAACGATAAAGCCAAAGCCGACTTGCCGAACCCCCTATTGCTGCGATCCACTTTAGACTCCGCGAAGCATCAAGTCATTGAAATGTGTTCTGTTCTGCAGCAACATCTATTCACCCATATTCAGGATTACCTAACTCCTCGTACATGCGGATGTTTATTTCATATACAATTAGAAATGTATTTCTCTCTTTCGCATTACTGCCATAATGTTCCGACGTCCTACATTCTACAGATCCTTTACTAAATTCGACCTCTGACGCATACGCCATTAAAAAATAGTCTTTAGTTCTACCTCAATACACAGTAGGGGAGAGCGGGGCTGGTTGTAACAATTTTTAAATTACGACTCATCACGCATTACATACTTAACATTTAAGCAACTTTAATCAATCAATCAAAACTAAAAACATTCGTTTTAACGTTGAAACTGAAACAATTGTTCAAATCTGCACTTTTGTCTCCAATGTGAACAAAACTGACGTAACCGTACTTGTTACAACTTGCCCCACATGTGGGGTAAGTTGTAACAAGTCGTGGGGCTGGTTTTAACACAATGATATTGGACATAAAAAAGACTTAATGGTATTCCACGGCATGTACTTGCACACCCAAAGCAAACACAAGTGTAAATGTGCCAGTGACATAATCAGCACATCAATCTGAGTCATCTGAATCACAGTTTTGACAGATATAACTGGGTTTTTTTCTGTGTACATTCTTCATGAGACCAATTCTTGCACCTCACACACTGAACCCATTTTTCGTTCGGCATGCTGTTTGAATAGGGTTCACAACAAACCAAACAAAAATCCTCCTCAGAGTCTGTGGAAACAGAGTCAGTCTTTATGTAGCATAATGTTTTTCTCGACTTTTCTTTCCCTTTCTGTTTCGGCAGTGTGTTTCTACCTCCTGTTCTAATAGGTGCGCATTTTCTGTCAGTTTTTTCCCCGGCTCAGCTTGTTCTTTTCTGGGTTGTCGGTTTAAATTACTGTCTGTCTACGTTTCCTTCCTCGCGATCCGACCTGCCTTGGAGCTGCTTTGGGGAAAGGCCTCACTTGTTGCGGGGAGAAGTCGTCATCAGCGTTCAAGGGAAGCTCTGTTGCCTCTATGGAGTTCAGCTGGGTGTCTGGTGCAGATGTTGGCTTCTGAACAGGCACAACTGCATCATAAAGAAAACAAGAGATGGACACTGCCAGTAGAAGTGGCTCCAGGTCGACCAGGGTTCAACACCGTCTCCAGGTGGTTCCCATGTCTGACCTGGTGAATGACTGCACTGATGCCAAATGCATTGGACAATGCGGACACTATTAGATCTGACGTGTCATTGTTGTATTGTTTATCTGTGAGGTATCTCTGTAGCTCTTCCTCTAAATTTGTGTCTTTACTGCCAAACTGTTCATTAAAAAAACTTGTGGCCCTGCACTTCTTTTGTTAACTTTACACAGAGGTCATCGGTAGAGAGGACTGCAATTCCTTCTGACTCCAAGCATGTCTGAAAAGCGTAAAGAAGACAATGCCCATCCCCACGCACCCTTTTCACCTCCTTGTTCTTTTCCAAAAGGTATCTGTCCATTGGATTCTGAATGTCTGTTCTGTTCGTTGGTTGAGACCCTCGCTGAGTCATCTGCCCATCTGTGGTAGCCAAGCCTGTAGCTTGCATCTGTTGAAGTGGCTGTGCTGCTGGGTTTGATACCAAGCCTTCAGAAGTGCTCCCAGAAGGTTCGGAGTCCTTGGGGGCAGGCCTGTCAGTCACTGCAGATGGTTGGAACTCCACATCTTGGAATATGTCAGGATCATTTGGGCAGATGCCAGACACTCTGAACCCGTTCATGATTTTAGTGGCCATGCATCACGAATCTGCCCTGGGAGGTCATAGATAGTCATGCACTTTTGGTCGTAACACAAGTGGGGCTGGTTGTAACGTGTTACAACTAGCCCCTTCTGGTATGTTACAACTAGCCCCATCCCACTGTTGATCACCGGCCCTAACCCAGCAGCCAACACAGGAAACGAGAAGCAGATTTTGATGGTATGATAACATTGATAAAGCAACAAGCTTTCTTGAACCGTTTCTAGCAGTATTCTAAGCATTAGTGATTTAGAGATACAAGATAATCTTTACAAATTGCAAAAAGTTACTCACCTGCCTGAATTTCGAACTCTTTGATCCCATTCACTCATGCGTGGATTTCATCCCGACATTTTTTCTTGGGAAATGGCAAATGGGTAAAGGGATGCAACTGTCTCAGTCTTAGCAGAAAACGCATAAACAGTGAGGAGTAATGTACCTTGTTACTTCCAACCCGTGTTACTTTTAGCCCCGCTCTCCCCTAATGCCCATTCCAGATTAGCCAGTTTTCACACGTAGGCAGGAAAATCTGTCTCGCAATGTTTCGCCGTTGAGCCCCTGCCCGCTGATGCGTAGAAAGCGTTTCGTCGTGATGCTAGAGACGTAGGCCTACAGTTAATGAGGCGTCTCACACGCCAATGCAGCGATTCGCGATGTTAAAATGAGCACATACGCCTTGCATGAAGAGTCTCAGGTTGTTCTTGAACGGGACAAGTTTTTAAAAGCAGCATTTCACACACACACACACACACACAAACACACCACATCACTCCACTCACACACACACATATATGTACACACACACACACACACACACACACATATATATATATATATATATATATATATATATATAGAGAGAGAGAGAGAGAGAGAGAGAGAGAGAGAGAGAGAGAGAGAGAGAGAGAGAGAGGGGGGGGGGGAGGGAGGGAGAGAGAGAGAGAGAGAGAGAGAGAGAGAGAGAGAGAGAGAGAGAGAGAGAGAGAGAGAGACAGACAGAGAGACAGAGACAGAGACAGAGAGAGAGAGAGAGAGAGGGAGGGGGGGGGGGGGGGGGGGCGGGAGGGATTGGATTAGATTGATGGTGTTTTACGGCCTATCAGCCTTTGTAGGCTATATAAGGCCATTAAGCACGAAAATCACCGGAACAGTTTAGAGTAAACGCAAATCGAGTAACGGTGTCCCTAGTTATTCGCCTCTTACGAATCACGTAGGGAGACGCGGTGGGTCAATTCTTACCCCGAACCCACAGGGGGAAGAGGGAGGGAGGGATTTTTACAGCCTGACTATGTAAGGCCACTGAGCACGAAACTCCCTTAGAATAGAGTGAGCACAAATCAAGTCACGATGTTCCTAGTTATTCGCCTCTTATGAATCACGTAGGTATCACAGTGGGTCTATTCTGATCCTCAAAACACAGGGGGACTTCTATATATAAATAAGTCTGTTGTCTCGGTTGCCATTTCCTTCAGGTTACACACACACACACACACACACACACACACACACACACACACACACACACACACACATACACACACACACACACACACAGCGACAGGCGGACAACAGGCATCGATCGGAATTCGCGGATATAATTTATTACTCCAATGTTATTCACAACACCGAAGGATTCAGATATGGTTCCTAAAGCAGTATAGTGTATGTCCTGTGTGCATGTCCGTATGCCCCAACGATATGACTCCATCACTCAAGTCCTCCTGTCATGGTAAATTACTTCAATACAACTTTATTAATTGGACAGTTTTGTCATATTCAACCAGGACTTTCTTTCCCTCTACAACTGAAGGCATATGCACAGAGAGAGAGAGAGAGAGAGAGAGAGAGAGAGAGAGAGAGAGAGAGAGAGAGAGAGAGAGAGAGAGAGAGAGAGAGTCCTCTTTGAAATAAACATAGGCAGTTTATACACATACATAAACACACAACTCACAAATGCTATTTTCCCCACAATTTTTACTTCTGAAAAATCAATGAATACAACGATATAACAATGAGGAACAAAATCAACTGTTGCAAATTATTCATTGGAATTTAAGCACCAGAAGTGACAACAGGAAACTTTGAACACACTCTCTCTTCACATAAAAGTTTCATCAAAGCTTTCAACAAACAAAAAGTTGGTCTCATAATGTCTGAGGGCAACAGGGGTGTACAAGAGTACAAAAGAGTTCTTATGTTCACAGAAGTGTCTAGGAGTTTACAAAAATGGTGCTTGACCTCTTATGCAGCCATGTTCATAGGCTGCAGCAACTTGTTTTGAAAACTATAAAAGAATTATCTGACAGCTGCTAGATCAAAGCAAGTCTCACATGCTTCAGCTGTGCCGAGTCACATACACATCATTTCAGTACCGAGTTCATCAATCAGATTTGTATTCCGGGCCCTCAAAATGATTGTTGCTTCATCCAACCTTTCTTATCTCCTTGCTTGCATTCACCCAAGAAAATCTTTTATCTAACAATACTTTTCTTTAAGTCAGCCTAGAATGAAAATTGGTGAAGAATCCCATTTGCTGAAGCAAAGTTGGGTTGAAATCTGTTGACTGTTGACCATAGCCCCTTTAAATGAATAGTATGGTCACAAATTTAAATTATCACTTCACTCAGAAGGAGAAAGTGCCACTTGGGGATTTTTTTTTAAATTCCACAGCACAAAAAAGACTTCATAATGCTGTTACAACTTGAAATTGGACCCTGATAATTATCGAACACCAACAGTGTGATATGACCAAATGAATAAAAATATATAATTAGCAAAAATCAAATGCCACAAAGAATATGCAAATCACGGTCATCATCATTGCTGGCATGGTTGTCCCAGAGGGCAGTGTCACTGTCAATTCAATTATTGAACATTAAATTAGTTGAAAAAATGGTGTACCAATTAAAGAAGGTTGAAAAGCAAACAGACTGCAAAATATTCACTGACACTGTGCAATCTGAATAAAAAGCAAAGAAAATAACACAATGAATACTGGCAGTTCTATAATCACTTACAATAGTTAATATTCAATCAAAATTAGCCGAAAGCTCAAGAAATCACAGTCTAAGTAGACACCTTTGACTGAAAGCAGCAAAAGTAAGCAGTAGTGAAACATAAGCATCAAATCAATCGCAATCAAATGCTTCTTACCAGCCTCCAAAGCAAGCTTCGGCTGCTTAATAAGAAGCTTCATCCAACCATCAAAGGACTCCTGCAGTTCTGGAGGAACCCGAGATCAGCACAGTCACAGGCCCTTGCTGGATCACTGAACAGTGTCTCCTGCAGTTGCAGAGTCCCACAAGGGAGCAGGAATCCCTCTAGCAGCCCTGACAAACAAATTCTGTGGATGGTCTATCTGGAGTTGGGTCTTCCTTCATGCCCGCCTGTCCAATGCAAGCAAGCGTCCGCTGCCAATCCTTGTGGCTGGTCAGTGCACTTTGCAGTCTGCCTCAAAGTCCCCCTGTCTTATGTGATTGTCTCTCATGACCTTCAGATCCTGCTTACACTTGTCCCTGGACCGCAGCTGTGGGCAGCCTTGGGATTTTTTTCCTTCTAACAATTCCCCATATCAAAACTGAAGGTCTCTAGGAATTCTGCCATCCCTCCTGTACTAAACCTGTCCAAGTCATCAGAGATGCCTCTGTCTCAAGATGGATGGATGAAGTTTCACGGCTTATCAGCCTTTGTAGGCTATATATGGCCATTAGCACAAAAAACACTAGACTAGTTCCAAGTAAGCGCAAATCAAGTCACAGTGTCCCTATTTATTTGCCTCTTAAAAATCTCGTAGAGAGACACAGTGGGTCTAATCCTGTAACCCCCACCCCACAGGGGGCTCTGTCTCAAGAGAAAAAGTCACGGACCCGATGCTGGCTCACTCCTTAGATTTTGCTACAGACATGAAACAAATCGTTGGAACCCATAATCTTACAGTGACACACTTGCATCACAGCAAGCACTACATTAATTACAACAACAAATGAGTACATAGACTCACTTTTGCTTTGCATGTGATTCAAAAAGGCAAGCAAAGATCATGAATCAACATAAAACAGCACAAATTTCTTTGGTTTACTGGGGAAGGATCATGCCTACTTTCTGTCAAAAATTGGTAGATTGAGAATATAAGGAATGAAAATTGCAGCACCTAACTCTTGGCATCTGTCTTTGAGTGACAGCTACAAGAAAACTACTAGGCACATCAAACAAGACTGCGAGAAATCAGGCCACAGAATGGTTGATTTGGGAACACAAATACAAGAAATATCACTACAGAGACATATAGAATTCTGAAACTGCTGTCAGTCTGTACGAGAGCTTCAAGCACACAATTCAGTAATGCTAAATGTCCTATAATTCTGAAAAAGTACATTTCATCAAAAGTGTATGAGAAAAATAGACAAACTGGATTCAGCTCCTTTTATTTCCCAGACACTTTCAGCATCTCCTTTCATTTTGTGCGGTTATGTGGAGCAGCAAGGTCCTCTATCCAAAGTTATCAGCATGAAGACACAGTAACTTGCAAAAAAGTTTGCACAAATATGTTATGAAAGTCTTTGGGTTTGTACAACTCAGGGCGAGGCAATAACAAGATAGTTCTGACATCTGCAATAGCAAACATTTCACATGCAAAAACTAAACTCAGGAGGACAGCAGGGTCAAACCAAACATTATTCACAATAATTTCATTAGATATTCAGCATGAGGGTCACATTCAGCTATGCCTGTGACGGATCACTCAATTTCATACAAAGAGTCAGGAACTTATAAAAGTTTCTTTGTGTTTGTAAAAGTTGAAGTACATGAACTGACATCCAGGCCCCCTATGCATTGGAGAAGTCCACAACGTCACAAACCTCCAGGCTGCAAAGGCATTTAGGTACAACTGAAAAAGTGAGCAATGTACAACTTAGATATTATAAAAGTTACTATTAAACTCTTCTTTTAATAAAAAAGAAATATAAAATCTTGTAAAGCTCAAGATAGCAATTACTAAAGCTTTCATACATGCAATAACAAACGGTTTACACTGGCATGTGAACTGTGATCATACCCACATAAAGAGGGAGGGGGACAGGAGTTGAAGGTAGGGGTGGGGTATGGGGATTGGGATGGGGATGAGAGAGGAAAGGGACAATGTACATTCTATCTCAATGTGAATGAAAAAGGGAATAAAAACATGTTTATCATACAAGAAAATATGTCTGCTCCCCAAAAGACATGTATAATGACAACTATATTTCAGTAATTTCTGATGCACTACATTTAAATATGAATAATCTCATTAGCACAAAGGATTCAAACAAAATGTTGTACATACTCTTCATCATCAAAATCCAGTAAAATGTCTTCTGATAAATATCTTATATCAACAGTTTTCTTTTTCACTCTTCTGTGTTATACACCTGTAACAAGAAGGGCAAAGCCCACATGACTCACATGCTGAGAGGTTGTGTTATGAACTATGTACAGAGGTTGTGTTGTGAACTATGTACAGAGGTTGTGCAACTCAACTCAACTCAACTCAGCGACAGAGCGGGCATGTTTGAGCTGACAGAGATCATGCGGCAGAAAGAGGACTGCCAGTTTGCTCAGTTGCTCAATAGGGTGCGAGAAAGCCGCCACACAGAGGAGGATGTGCGGGTCATCAAGTCAAGAATCAGCAGACCACCAGCCAACACTGCTGACTCTGCTTCAGCGAATAGTGGAGAACAAAACCACAGCCCAGTTCTCCATCTGTACTGCAAACGCAAACTTGTGGAAACTCACAATGCCAAGCAGTTGGAGTCTCTGCAGACAGCTGCCATCACCAAGTTTGGAGCCTATAAGTTTGGAGCCTGCAGCACTACCATCTAGGTTTGTTTTCATGGATTTGTTTCCAAGCAGATGCCTGCGGTGCCTTTACATGGCCTTGTTTACTGACCAATTTGGTCACATTTCATAATGGTCAAAGTGACCTTGACTTTGATGATATGTGACCAAATGTGGCTCATGATGAAAGTATGACATGCGCCCCACACAATTATGAAGTTTGAAACAGTTATCTTTCATAGTTCAGGGTCAAGGTTACTTCACAATATGTATACAATCCAACTTTGAAGAGCTCCTATGACCTTGACCTTGAAGCAAGGTCAACCAAACTGGTATCAAAAGATAGAGCTTACTTTGCCCTATATACCAAATATAGGTCAGATATCCAATGTAAAAAACTTCAGAGAAAATTGGGAAAATGTGAAAAATGGCTGTTTTTAGACAACATGTATGGCCCCTGCGACCTTGACCTTGAAGCAAGATCGAGTCGCTGTGTATGTTTTTTGAGACCTTGTCATCATACACCATCATGCCACATTTGGTGTTAATAGATTTAATAGTGTCCGAGAAAAGTCAAACGTTAAAGGTTTTTACGGACGACAGGACGCCCGGACGCCCGCCCGGACGGACGACACGGGTGAGTACCTAGACTCACTTTTGCTTTGCATGTGAGTCAAAAATCCAAACTAATTAATAATAATCATGAGAACAATATATTTAACAACAATACATGACCAAGAATATAGTTTTTTTCTGCACCCTCAGCATCACTTCATATACCAGAAACTACACCCACATTTCATTCAAATGACATAACAGTGCAACAAAAGGGTTGCTGATATGAACTCCATGTATGTACAATTATGTATGACCTTCAGTTTTATCACCAACAACAAATGATCACCTTCTCCCCAATTCCATATTTACAGCCTAGGTGCACTAGTCCCAAGCTGATGATGTTAGAATCCCCTACTCTGTTGGCAAGATTAACAAAAATCAACATCCACAATAACCCTACGGTCTTTCATTAGTACCAAGTATATACATATCTTTTGTGACTATGTTCCACTGAAAGTTTTCTGGAGTGATGCGGTAGACCAAGCTAATAATTTGCCACCTTGGGCAAAAACCCGTTCCCCACCACACTGTCCTTGAGTGCAAGCACAGGCAGCAGCCAGAGTGCCAAGGAACATCAATCAATGCACAAGTAGACGCAGTTTTCCAAAGGCATCATCAACTCTGTAGAGTCAAGTACAAAGAGATACAGCAGGAGAAACAGCAATGCCAGTGATGACGAAGGGAGAGGAACACCAGAAGTCGAGTTGTCCAAGCTAATGGAAAGAGCATTATAGCAGTCTTACAGCAGTGCAGCGTCATTTCCACTGTTGCAAATCACGAAGTGCTCTGCACAATGTTGACAGCTGCGTTTCTGTTTCATCACCACATGGTCCAATCAAGTGGCTCCAGATGTATGTTGCAGTCCAGTCACTACAGCTGTGTGTTGCAGTCCAGTCACTACAGCTGTGTGTGGCAGTCCTGTCACGACAGCTGTGTGTTGCAGTCCAGTCACTACAGCTGTGTGTTGCAGTCCAGTCACTACAGCTGTGTGTTGCAGTCCAGTCACTACAGCTGTGTGTTGCAGTCCAGTCACTACAGCTGTGTGTGGCAGTCCAGTCACTACAGCTGTGTGTGGCAGTCCAGTCACTACAGCTGTGTATGGCAGTCCAGTCACTACAGCTGTGTGTGGCAGTCCAGTCACTACAGCTGCGTGTGGCAGTCCAGTCACTACAGCTATATGTTGCAGTCCAGTCACGACAGCTGTGTGTTGTACTAATCAGTACAATACAAAAGTGCTACTGCTATTTTTGAGGCATTACTGCTTCATAACCATGAAAACTGTATGAAACAAGTCATGCTACTGATATTACTGACAGGAGTGTTAGTACTTTAAGACAGTAGTTAACACAATGCAGGCGAAGCAACTGGTACTGTTGACAGCAGAAGAACAGTACATAGGCTTTACAATTCTGGAAGCGCTGCAGCTGCAGTAGTACCATGGGGGCAGTGCAATTCAGGTGCTGCAACACGGACACAATTGTGGCTGCTGTGGAACAACTGAGGATGCATCAAGACCAACAGCACCATGTAAGTGGCATGCTTCCAGTTTAAGTGCTGATGGTGAGAGAGTCGTATTTCTACAACAGAAACACATTTCAATCAATAACAAGATCAAGAAAATAGTGTGCAAGATGACGTTTTAGTGCCACGCTGGCAGTACCATTCAAGCAGTAATCAGTACATGTAGTGTGCCAGTAGTGTTGCAGCATCACATGGGTGGTGCACTACAAGCGGTTTGAATCAGAGCAAATCACAAGACTCATGTTTCAGCTGTAGTGCCAGCAGCAGAGATGCAGAAGCTGGGAGTTCCCGCAGTTCAGGAATGTGAAGTTACAGCAGCACTGTCAATGCATCACAGGTGGCAGGCCTATCAGTGAAAAGCTTGGCCTTCATGTCACTGCAATGCATGACACCTTGCAGCAAGGCATGCACAATGCAAACACCACGTAAACTTTAATAGCTGCACCCTGTGCTACTTCTAAAATAGCTGTCTAGAAAGGATGTTCACAAAAGTGAACATTCCAATGCCAACTATAAATCTAAGAGACATAGTATCGGAAGTATTTCGCAAAAGCTACTTTTTCACAAAAGCGAACAGTCATTTTATGGCTTAATATTACAACAATGCAAGTAAACCCATACAGTAAATCCCAACTGCCTTTATCGACAATGGAATAGGTCTGGTTCATGCCCTATCTAATGACATCAGATATGTCACCAATCACCCTCCTGTGAACACCTTGATACACAAATCTCAATGCATCAACACAATCACTCTCATCTCCACTAACTACACATGGTCTCATCTCAACAAGCTCTACTCATGAACCAAAGCACTTGGCACATTCCACTTTGGACCCTCAACACTCCCCCAAAGAAAAAACACACATGATCTTCGACAACAGCAAAAATGCCACTACTCCAGCGAAATTTCCCTCTCTGACACTGCTGTGTGGCATTGACCAAACAACATCCATCACCACCAAGGACTGCTGGAGGATCTCAGTCCTCCTTGATGTCCCCATTGGGAAGACAGGAATTGGCAGCTCTGTTGCCAGCACTCTGAAATGAGCTCTTGTACTTGTTCTGCAGGGAGCGGATGCTCAGCCCCTGCATTTTGGACTTGAGTTTCTGGATGCAGACCTTCAGCGTGGTCAGCGAGTTGCCCACAAACAGGCCCAGGTGGATCACAGCCAGGACAATCACCTGGGGAGACATAGTCAGTCATCACTGTTGACTGTCACTGCCATCCTTTCAACACAAGCATGTGCATGTACACATGCATACATGTGCAAGTACCTGCACACATGTATGTGCATGAACACATGCACACAAACACAACACACACACAAACATACACACACACACACACACACACACACACACACAGAGTCAAATTCCTATTTCATCCAATCATTATTCACAGTCCTACTTTTCCCCATGTTTTCTATTAGCTGGTGCCTCCCTCCCCCCTCGTCAAATTCTTACTACACTTGGAACTTTTTGTGGCTCTCTTCGTCTTGTCTTTCTATCTGGCACTGCTTCTTCCTCTGTCCATTTCCTGTCCTGCCTTCTTTTTTCCCCCCTTCACCTCTGGACCATTCATCTGTACTCCTCCGACTGCTCCAACTCTTCCATCAAATTATTTTCCAAGAGAAAGATGAGTCAGAAAATATGTTTTCTGAGACATGAGCCTAGTCTGATCAATTTTGTGGAGGTGATAATGGCAAGTTGTATGTTCCAAATATATATATATATATATATATAGCAATGGAAATCCTGCACAGACACATGCCAATCATGGAAGTATTATAGGAATTGCTTTTGCAGTGCCTTGGAAGTCCTGAGAACAATGAAATTAGTCTAGATCAGTCTTCAATAATTCAGCATACAAATCTTTGAACTTACAGGATTATTTTACTGCTCCTCCCTCAACCACCAGAAACATTCAGAAACTAGAACCACATGGAGACCTAGAGAAATCAAGTGAACTCAAAAACTCACCTGCCATTCCTTGCAACGACTGTCCATGGCCAGGGTGTACAGAACATAGGCGTTGTACAGCTGGAAAACCTGCCAAGGTAAGAGGAGACAATCACTACAAAGCTTCGGGACACCGTTTCCGCTGGAAAGCAGTCAAGAGATGTTCAGGCTCAGGCTGCCAGTTTCTCCAGTCCAGTGGCAAGCAGGAAATATGGTTACTTCAAAATATAAGGCACAGCCTTAGGAGAGAAGGGAAGGATCCCCAAGTGTCACACTAAACTGCTTGAAACAAAACAGGGATTGCTCCAGCAAAATAGCAAAGGCAACATTTCCAAGACAAATAGGACACACCTGTGTTGTCATTGTTTGCATACCAGTGAGCATGTATCATCATCATCATCATCACCATCATCATCATCATCATCATCATCATCATCATCACCATCACCATCATCATCATCATCATCATCATCACCACCACCACCACCACCATCAAAATCATCATCATCATAAATCTTTTAAAAGATACTTACCCTCAGTTACAGCAAAAGACAAATGCATTATGAAGCCGAGGCTAGCATCAACTTTGGTTGCTTGTTGGACACATATGCTAAGGGGCAAACTCCCTGACTAGACCTAGTCAATGACACAGAGTAAAGCACCTCAGGCTTAGGCTACCAAAAAAAAGGGGGGTGTTACGGTAACACAGCAAAAAAAAAAAGGTTGGTAGGTCAGCCTGAACTTTTTAGGAAGAGGCTAAATAAATCCCCCCCCACCCCCCCCCCCCCAAAACAAATTTGATGAAACTTTTTTTCTAACCATAATAAGCATTTTCCCCAAGTACTCATAGGTCAGGGAAGATGAAACAGTATATAGTTCATTGTTTGCTATTGATTCCTTTGTCTTCTTTTCCTTTTTATGCATGATTTAAAAAAGTTTTAAGTTGGCAGGGGGAAAAAAGGGTCAGTTGGGTAACTGCAACCACAACCTTTTTCTTTCTTTTTCTCAGGAGGGGTGGGTGGGGGTGGGGCGCCTTGCAAACAGGCCCTGCACAGCACACTGCAAGACAGGCAGGTGGGGGGGTGGGGGTGGGGGGTGGGGGGGACACCACACTCACATAGCCCAGGATGAGGAAGGGCAGCAGGAACACCAGTCCACGCCACATCCAGGACATGAAACCCTCTGGAAGAAAATGGACAACATCTCCATCAAGGGGGCTGGTCAAATGACCCAATGATCAGGGAGTGAATAAGAGCAAATCAGTTTGACGTCCAGATATGATATTACTACTCCAGATTTCTCCCGTCCCAGGGATTGAACCGAGGCACAGTGCCTCGCCCATGATCAAGCACCAAAGCTTGCTCGCATAAGTCCCCATGTCAAACAACAATGTTTCAATGGGTGAGTAGAAGTTGAGGAGCAGACTTCACACTCATGCAGGAGGGGAGACTACTGGAGACAGGGTGCCAGGAGCTGGTGATGTAAACATGACAGAAGGTTGAGGAGCAGACTTCACACTCATGCAGGAGGGGAGACTACTGGAGACAGGGTGCCAGGAGCTGGTGATGTAAACATGATACAAGGTTGAGGAGCAGACTTCACACTCATGCAGGAGGGGAGACTACTGGAGACAGGGTGCCAGGAGCTGGTGATGTAAACATGATAGAAGGTTGAGGAGCAGACTTCACACTCATGCAGGAGGGGAGACTACTGGAGACAGGGTGCCAGGAGCTGGTGATGTAAACATGATAGAAGGTTGAGGAGCAGACTTCACACTCATGCAGGAGGGGAGACTACTGGAGACTGGGTGCCAGGAGCTGGTGATGTAAACATGATAGAAGGTTGAGGAGCAGACTTCACACTCATGCAGGAGGGGAGACTACTGGAGACAGGGTGCCAGGAGCTGGTGATGTAAACATGACAGAAGGCTGAGGAAGCTCCATGCAGCATTAGGACAATTTTTTTAATTTTTGGATGCTAATTCAAGCCTGTTTTATATTTTTCAGTTTGCAATTTAGTTACCTCAATGTCATTACTATAGTCTGTTTCAGTGATTGCCTTTGCTAGCATATCAAAGTCCCAGGAAACCTGCTGTTGAACTGTGCTGGAAATATTGGAAGTAGACATGGTGCTAGCATGTGATTGTTCAACATGTTTTATTTACATACTTATTATTATATATTGTCTTAAAATGGGCATGTAGGGTCCTTCAAGTGGCCCCATGACTGTGGGAAAGAGCCAGTATGGTTTGAGTCCTCAGTATTAAGAGAGAGGTGCTCTTGAAAAACGAGACGTGCCTTCTGCAGACAGCAATGTCATTCAGTCATCAATGAGCTACCTCCCTTATTTGCCCCAACTGCTATCATATTGATGAAGACTTTTATCCTCTCACTGCAGTTGTGGAGAGCAAAGAGCCACTACAATGCAAAATAAACACTTTGGAGTGTACAATGACACAAATGGGCTAACTATATCATGAAAGGGAAAACATATGTACAAAATAATTATAAATACGTCAACATATGAAAATGCTTCATCCTTGTTACTCTCTCATAGTGTTTCTCAAATATAAAACAATGAATACACAGAAAAAGAAATATATTAAAATCTAGTTTCAAACTGACATTTTACTAAAGATGATGACAATAGGATTGATATTATGAAGAAATTATGTAAATTACCATCAACAGTCTAGGTGATTGTATATGGAATGCTTAACTGCCTGACTGACTGAAGTGTTAGGTCAGAAATGAGGCAGCTTCTTGATCGACAAGATTATCAACCTTACTGCAGACAGTGTTTTATGATTCTACTCATCACCTCATATTTTCTTTTTGCTGAACTAAGATATTTTTGGTAACCTTGCAAGCATGATGAGCATCATAAAATCGAAGTAAACATGAAAAACACTATCAAAATTCTAATTCAAATGATATGCTAACAGAGAGCTGCAGCCAGCTTCTTACCAACAGTGATGTCCATGTCGTGGCGCTCCCCGAGACTTTTTAGTCGGTAGAGGCAGCCACATTGGTAGTAGTACTGCATGCAGTACACGAAGGCTGCAACAGCACATAAGCATCGACTTCAGGCAACAACACTTGCAGATCAGCATAGGAGGTCAGTTCACTTTTCCTTCATTTTCACCTCTGCCAAGGAGTTCATGTCTTACCCTAGGTTTGGTAATTAGTTAGCAAAAAAATTTAGTGGAAGTTCTGGGTTTTGGAGGTAATCTGTTATCTGGTTTCCGAATTACACCAAAAACAGAAATGTTTTATTCTATGCACAGGCAACCAGAAATCGCTTTCACTAGTTTCAACAACTAAAATTAGCTTCATAGCATCAGGCCTGGCTAGCAGAAAATCCTGCCTGAATGAACTATGCAGGCCATGAATGAGTAGTTTCCTTGGTGGAGGTTCACTCCCAGTGCTCTCTAGTTCATACAGTTGTTTAGAGAGAGAAAGAAATAAAAAACACAAGAACAAACATGAACAAGAAGGGCAAAGCCCATACGACTCACATGATTGACCCTGACCTTTACATGACCTTGACCTTTACATGGCATTGACCTTCATGTGACCTTCAAGGTCAAGGTCAAAGAACTAAACCTACCAATGACATCATACACTAAGAACTGCTTTACACATTTTCCCTACCAAAATACATGTAACCTTGACCCAAGGTCAAGGTCATCCAAGGTCATGCAACACAAAGCTGTTAATTCAAGACACTGGAAGCACAATGGTGCTTATTGGCACTTTCTACCAGGAGATAATTATGGTCACTTTTAGTGGTTCACTACCCCATTTTGGTCACATTTTATAAGGGTCAAAGTGACCTTGACCTTGATGATATGTGACCAAATGTGTCTCATGATGAAAGTATCACATGTGTACTACAATTTTATGAAGTTTGGAAGAGTTATCTTCCATAGTTCAGGGTCAAGGTCACTTCAAAATATGTGTACAATCCAACTTTAAAGACCTCCTGTGACCTTGACCTTGTAGCAATGTCATTCAAACTGGTATCAAAAGATAGGGATTACTTTGCCCTATACACCAAATATAGGTCAGATATCCAATCTCAAAAACTTCAGAGAAAATTGGGAAAATGTGAAAAATGGCTGTTTTTTAGACAACATTTATGGCCCCTGCGACCTTGACCTTGAAGCAAGGTCAAGTCACTTTTGCTTCGCATGTGAGTCAAAAACTATACACACAGAAAACTTAACACATTCTTGTCACAATGACTTTCAAAGTCATTTTAACAGCAACATTATCAAGTTCAGCACCAAAATCTCACACCTCTTTCCTCAACAGGTGTTTCACTACTGGTATGACAGCCATACATCATTCAGGGGAAAGTGAGGAGAACATCTTGTTTTTTCCCCAGCAGGATCATGCCACAAAGTAACCATGATATACACTTTCTCAAATGTCTTGCAATCAACCAGTTCACCTCTCCACATACCATTTAATAATCTCATTACTTTGGCAACATTACCTTTGGCAAAGGAAATGATTAGTTCTTTAATATAATATTCAGTCATTATTTGTCAAAAAAGACATATCATTTCCCTTGTGCAAAGCTTACACCTGAATGAAACAAAGGCAACACCAAATTCATTTCTGATACCAAATAATCATAACGCTAGAAAATTCACAAGACGACATCCTTATGAAATATTCTGCATGATATGCATATGATTTTCTCACCTAGGTAGAGAGTGAAGAGGACATACTGGCTCCTGAATTGCCTGTAGCTCCATCCGTCTGGCCTGGAAACACACATGGACTGCACAGTGAGAGGCAAGACTTCCAAAAACCATAGGCTCAATCCATAGAATCAGACCTGATCACCTCACCATCGAGCCGCCTTACAGGCTATACAGAAGCAGGTATCAATGATCACCTCACCATCGAGCCGCCTTACAGACTATACAGAAGCAGGTATCACCTCACCATCGAGCCGCCTTACAGACTATACAGAAGCAGGTATCACCTCACCATCGAGCCGCCTTACAGACTATACAGAAGCAGGTATCACCTCACCATCGAGCCGCCTTACAGACTATACAGAAGCAGGTATCACCTCACCATCGAGCCGCCTTACAGACTATACAGAAGCAGGTATCACCTCACCATCGAGCCGCCTTACAGACTATACAGAAGCAGGTATCACCTCACCATCAAGCGGCCTTACAGACTATACAGAAGCAGGTATCACCTCACCATCGAGCCGCCTTACAGACTATACAGAAGCAGGTATCACCTCACCATCGAGCCGCCTTACAGACTATACAGAAGCAGGTACCACCTCACCATCGAGCCGCCTTACAGACTATACAGAAGCAGGTATCACCTCACCATCGAGCCGCCTTACAGACTATACAGAAGCAGGTATCACCTCACCATCGAGCCGCCTTACAGACTATACAGAAGCAGGTATCACCTCACCATCGAGCCGCCTTACAGACTATACAGAAGCAGGTATCACCTCACCATCGAGCCGCCTTACAGACTATACAGAAGCAGGTATCACCTCACCATCGAGCCGCCTTACAGACTATACAGAAGCAGGTATCACCTCACCATCGAGCCGCCTTACAGACTATACAGAAGCAGGTATCACCTCACCATCGAGCCGCCTTACAGACTATACAGAAGCAGGTATCACCTCACCATCGAGCCGCCTTACAGACTATACAGAAGCAGGTACCACCTCACCATCGAGCCGCCTTACAGACTATACAGAAGCAGGTATCACCTCACCATCGAGCCGCCTTACAGACTATACAGAAGCAGGTATCACCTCACCATCGAGCCGCCTTACAGACTATACAGAAGCAGGTATCACCTCACCATCGAGCCGCCTTACAGACTATACAGAAGCAGGTATCACCTCACCATCGAGCCGCCTTACAGACTATACAGAAGCAGGTATCACCTCACCATCGAGCCGCCTTACAGACTATACAGAAGCAGGTATCACCTCACCATCGAGCCGCCTTACAGACTATACAGAAGCAGGTATCACCTCACCATCGAGCCGCCTTACAGACTATACAGAAGCAGGTATCACCTCACCATCGAGCCGCCTTACAGACTATACAGAAGCAGGTATCACCTCACCATCGAGCCGCCTTACAGACTATACAGAAGCAGGTATCACCTCACCATCGAGCCGCCTTACAGACTATACAGAAGCAGGTATCACCTCACCATCGAGCCGCCTTACAGACTATACAGAAGCAGGTATCACCTCACCATCGAGCCGCCTTACAGACTATACAGAAGCAGGTATCACCTCACCATCGAGCCGCCTTACAGACTATACAGAAGCAGGTATCACCTCACCATCGAGCCGCCTTACAGACTATACAGAAGCAGGTATCACCTCACCATCGAGCCGCCTTACAGACTATACAGAAGCAGGTATCACCTCACCATCGAGCCGCCTTACAGACTATACAGAAGCAGGTATCACCTCACCATCGAGCCGCCTTACAGACTATACAGAAGCAGGTATCACCTCACCATCGAGCCGCCTTACAGACTATACAGAAGCAGGTATCACCTCACCATCGAGCCGCCTTACAGACTATACAGAAGCAGGTATCACCTCACCATCGAGCCGCCTTACAGACTATACAGAAGCAGGTATCACCTCACCATCGAGCCGCCTTACAGACTATACAGAAGCAGGTATCACCTCACCATCGAGCCGCCTTACAGACTATACAGAAGCAGGTATCACCTCACCATCGAGCCGCCTTACAGACTATACAGAAGCAGGTATCACCTCACCATCGAGCCGCCTTACAGACTATACAGAAGCAGGTATCACCTCACCATCGAGCCGCCTTACAGACTATACAGAAGCAGGTATCACCTCACCATCGAGCCGCCTTACAGACTATACAGAAGCAGGTATCACCTCACCATCGAGCCGCCTTACAGACTATACAGAAGCAGGTATCACCTCACCATCGAGCCGCCTTACAGACTATACAGAAGCAGGTATCACCTCACCATCGAGCCGCCTTACAGACTATACAGAAGCAGGTATCACCTCACCATCGAGCCGCCTTACAGACTATACAGAAGCAGGTATCACCTCACCATCGAGCCGCCTTACAGACTATACAGAAGCAGGTATCACCTCACCATCGAGCCGCCTTACAGACTATACAGAAGCAGGTATCACCTCACCATCGAGCCGCCTTACAGACTATACAGAAGCAGGTATCACCTCACCATCGAGCCGCCTTACAGACTATACAGAAGCAGGTATCACCTCACCATCGAGCCGCCTTACAGACTATACAGAAGCAGGTATCACCTCACCATCGAGCCGCCTTACAGACTATACAGAAGCAGGTATCACCTCACCATCGAGCCGCCTTACAGACTATACAGAAGCAGGTATCACCTCACCATCGAGCCGCCTTACAGACTATACAGAAGCAGGTATCACCTCACCATCGAGCCGCCTTACAGACTATACAGAAGCAGGTATCACCTCACCATCGAGCCGCCTTACAGACTATACAGAAGCAGGTATCACCTCACCATCGAGCCGCCTTACAGACTATACAGAAGCAGGTATCACCTCACCATCGAGCCGCCTTACAGACTATACAGAAGCAGGTATCACCTCACCATCGAGCCGCCTTACAGACTATACAGAAGCAGGTATCACCTCACCATCGAGCCGCCTTACAGACTATACAGAAGCAGGTATCACCTCACCATCGAGCCGCCTTACAGACTATACAGAAGCAGGTATCACCTCACCATCGAGCCGCCTTACAGACTATACAGAAGCAGGTATCACCTCACCATCGAGCCGCCTTACAGACTATACAGAAGCAGGTATCACCTCACCATCGAGCCGCCTTACAGACTATACAGAAGCAGGTATCACCTCACCATCGAGCCGCCTTACAGACTATACAGAAGCAGGTATCACCTCACCATCGAGCCGCCTTACAGACTATACAGAAGCAGGTATCACCTCACCATCGAGCCGCCTTACAGACTATACAGAAGCAGGTATCACCTCACCATCGAGCCGCCTTACAGACTATACAGAAGCAGGTATCACCTCACCATCGAGCCGCCTTACAGACTATACAGAAGCAGGTATCACCTCACCATCGAGCCGCCTTACAGACTATACAGAAGCAGGTATCACCTCACCATCGAGCCGCCTTACAGACTATACAGAAGCAGGTATCACCTCACCATCGAGCCGCCTTACAGACTATACAGAAGCAGGTATCACCTCACCATCGAGCCGCCTTACAGACTATACAGAAGCAGGTATCACCTCACCATCGAGCCGCCTTACAGACTATACAGAAGCAGGTATCACCTCACCATCGAGCCGCCTTACAGACTATACAGAAGCAGGTATCACCTCACCATCGAGCCGCCTTACAGACTATACAGAAGCAGGTATCACCTCACCATCGAGCCGCCTTACAGACTATACAGAAGCAGGTATCACCTCACCATCGAGCCGCCTTACAGACTATACAGAAGCAGGTATCACCTCACCATCGAGCCGCCTTACAGACTATACAGAAGCAGGTATCACCTCACCATCGAGCCGCCTTACAGACTATACAGAAGCAGGTATCACCTCACCATCGAGCCGCCTTACAGACTATACAGAAGCAGGTATCACCTCACCATCGAGCCGCCTTACAGACTATACAGAAGCAGGTATCACCTCACCATCGAGCCGCCTTACAGACTATACAGAAGCAGGTATCACCTCACCATCGAGCCGCCTTACAGACTATACAGAAGCAGGTATCACCTCACCATCGAGCCGCCTTACAGACTATACAGAAGCAGGTATCACCTCACCATCGAGCCGCCTTACAGACTATACAGAAGCAGGTATCACCTCACCATCGAGCCGCCTTACAGACTATACAGAAGCAGGTATCACCTCACCATCGAGCCGCCTTACAGACTATACAGAAGCAGGTATCACCTCACCATCGAGCCGCCTTACAGACTATACAGAAGCAGGTATCACCTCACCATCGAGCCGCCTTACAGACTATACAGAAGCAGGTATCACCTCACCATCGAGCCGCCTTACAGACTATACAGAAGCAGGTATCACCTCACCATCGAGCCGCCTTACAGACTATACAGAAGCAGGTATCACCTCACCATCGAGCCGCCTTACAGACTATACAGAAGCAGGTATCACCTCACCATCGAGCCGCCTTACAGACTATACAGAAGCAGGTATCACCTCACCATCGAGCCGCCTTACAGACTATACAGAAGCAGGTATCACCTCACCATCGAGCCGCCTTACAGACTATACAGAAGCAGGTATCACCTCACCATCGAGCCGCCTTACAGACTATACAGAAGCAGGTATCACCTCACCATCGAGCCGCCTTACAGACTATACAGAAGCAGGTATCACCTCACCATCGAGCCGCCTTACAGACTATACAGAAGCAGGTATCACCTCACCATCGAGCCGCCTTACAGACTATACAGAAGCAGGTATCACCTCACCATCGAGCCGCCTTACAGACTATACAGAAGCAGGTATCACCTCACCATCGAGCCGCCTTACAGACTATACAGAAGCAGGTATCACCTCACCATCGAGCCGCCTTACAGACTATACAGAAGCAGGTATCACCTCACCATCGAGCCGCCTTACAGACTATACAGAAGCAGGTATCACCTCACCATCGAGCCGCCTTACAGACTATACAGAAGCAGGTATCACCTCACCATCGAGCCGCCTTACAGACTATACAGAAGCAGGTATCACCTCACCATCGAGCCGCCTTACAGACTATACAGAAGCAGGTATCACCTCACCATCGAGCCGCCTTACAGACTATACAGAAGCAGGTATCACCTCACCATCGAGCCGCCTTACAGACTATACAGAAGCAGGTATCACCTCACCATCGAGCCGCCTTACAGACTATACAGAAGCAGGTATCACCTCACCATCGAGCCGCCTTACAGACTATACAGAAGCAGGTATCACCTCACCATCGAGCCGCCTTACAGACTATACAGAAGCAGGTATCACCTCACCATCGAGCCGCCTTACAGACTATACAGAAGCAGGTATCACCTCACCATCGAGCCGCCTTACAGACTATACAGAAGCAGGTATCACCTCACCATCGAGCCGCCTTACAGACTATACAGAAGCAGGTATCACCTCACCATCGAGCCGCCTTACAGACTATACAGAAGCAGGTATCACCTCACCATCGAGCCGCCTTACAGACTATACAGAAGCAGGTATCACCTCACCATCGAGCCGCCTTACAGACTATACAGAAGCAGGTATCACCTCACCATCGAGCCGCCTTACAGACTATACAGAAGCAGGTATCACCTCACCATCGAGCCGCCTTACAGACTATACAGAAGCAGGTATCACCTCACCATCGAGCCGCCTTACAGACTATACAGAAGCAGGTATCACCTCACCATCGAGCCGCCTTACAGACTATACAGAAGCAGGTATCACCTCACCATCGAGCCGCCTTACAGACTATACAGAAGCAGGTATCACCTCACCATCGAGCCGCCTTACAGACTATACAGAAGCAGGTATCACCTCACCATCGAGCCGCCTTACAGACTATACAGAAGCAGGTATCACCTCACCATCGAGCCGCCTTACAGACTATACAGAAGCAGGTATCACCTCACCATCGAGCCGCCTTACAGACTATACAGAAGCAGGTATCACCTCACCATCGAGCCGCCTTACAGACTATACAGAAGCAGGTATCACCTCACCATCGAGCCGCCTTACAGACTATACAGAAGCAGGTACCACCTCACCATCGAGCCGCCTTACAGACTATACAGAAGCAGGTATCACCTCACCATCGAGCCGCCTTACAGACTATACAGAAGCAGGTATCACCTCACCATCGAGCCGCCTTACAGACTATACAGAAGCAGGTATCACCTCACCATCGAGCCGCCTTACAGACTATACAGAAGCAGGTATCACCTCACCATCGAGCCGCCTTACAGACTATACAGAAGCAGGTATCACCTCACCATCGAGCCGCCTTACAGACTATACAGAAGCAGGTATCACCTCACCATCGAGCCGCCTTACAGACTATACAGAAGCAGGTATCACCTCACCATCGAGCCGCCTTACAGACTATACAGAAGCAGGTATCACCTCACCATCGAGCCGCCTTACAGACTATACAGAAGCAGGTATCACCTCACCATCGAGCCGCCTTACAGACTATACAGAAGCAGGTATCACCTCACCATCGAGCCGCCTTACAGACTATACAGAAGCAGGTATCACCTCACCATCGAGCCGCCTTACAGACTATACAGAAGCAGGTATCACCTCACCATCGAGCCGCCTTACAGACTATACAGAAGCAGGTATCACCTCACCATCGAGCCGCCTTACAGACTATACAGAAGCAGGTATCACCTCACCATCGAGCCGCCTTACAGACTATACAGAAGCAGGTATCACCTCACCATCGAGCCGCCTTACAGACTATACAGAAGCAGGTATCACCTCACCATCGAGCCGCCTTACAGACTATACAGAAGCAGGTATCACCTCACCATCGAGCCGCCTTACAGACTATACAGAAGCAGGTATCACCTCACCATCGAGCCGCCTTACAGACTATACAGAAGCAGGTATCACCTCACCATCGAGCCGCCTTACAGACTATACAGAAGCAGGTATCACCTCACCATCGAGCCGCCTTACAGACTATACAGAAGCAGGTATCACCTCACCATCGAGCCGCCTTACAGACTATACAGAAGCAGGTATCACCTCACCATCGAGCCGCCTTACAGACTATACAGAAGCAGGTATCACTCACCAACCAGCCGCCTTACAGACTATACAGAAGCAGGTATCACCTCACCATCGAGCCGCCTTACAGACTATACAGAAGCAGGTATCACCTCAACCATCGAGCCGCCTTACAGACTATACAGAAGCAGGTATCACCTCACCATCGAGCCGCCTTACAGACTATACAGAAGCAGGTATCACCTCACCATCGAGCCGCCTTACAGACTATACAGAAGCAGGTACCACCTCACCATCGAGCCGCCTTACAGACTATACAGAAGCAGGTA
>JAWQFJ010002600.1:62736-65236 GCA_034096865.1 Theodoxus fluviatilis
AGTAGTGATACGCAAGTGAATAATGGGTGCATGTGTGAGTATGTGTGAGTCATTCTGAACACAGAGATCATAGTGTCTCTGACACAGGTTGGTCACGTGACTTCGGCTCCACATTCCATTGATTCTACCAATCAAAATTCAACATGATCAGAAGACCATTGAGAGTAAAAAGAGGCGATTCTATTTCACTCCAATTATTTATCCCGATAGATAAACACAAATTTGGTGTTCTAATAAAACTAATCTATGAGATTTTCAGGAAATCATTTGAGAACTACTTTTAGCGCGAACGTGTCTATAAGGTTGCAAACTGCCCTGAGCACGTGCGATTGTGTATAGTAATACCAAAGATTATACAGTTATGAATAGTCTTTGGTAATACACGCGATCTTTGGACCTACGCAGCAAAAAGGATTCCTATGGGTCCGGGATGGTTTCGTGAATCTATGGTTATACTCTCGCAAGTAAATGCTTTCTGGCCGGAACCTGTGGTCTAACTGCCTTCACACTGTTTGACGAGCTCCACACTTCGATCATTCGGTGTCGACTGATGGAGTCAGTAAGTGATTTAACCTGTGTTGAACGTTAATCGAATGGAAGTTTCTTCTGTAGGAATCCGTCCGATTCCGAAGTTCGATATTATCGGATAGCTCAGAAGCAGTTTTTCTAAGTTTTATCCTTCTAAGCATACATTAAATTAATGATTCCTCATCAGCAAAAGCACTCAGTGGGTTTCTGTGTGTATCGAAGATTATGCAGACGGGATTGGTTGCCTTACTCGCTCAATGAAGTATAAATATTGCTGTTGTATTCAAAGTCCTTATAATTAGTAGAGTTCACAATATTACACTCTTGTGATTCGAATTTTACTGCATACAAGTTTTACATTCATGGGAAATCGATGTTTAGAAAATGAACTGACGGAAAAATGGCTGCCAGTATGGAGTGAATCACAACAAGCGGAGGAATACACTCACGATGTGATATGGCATTCAGCGTGGCTGTTCAGAACGGTGGTATGCATGTTATGGAAGAATTTAGGCTATCACGTGACCAACCTGTTGCTGAGACTATATTCACTAGTCTCAGCCACGCTGAATGTGTGTGAGTATGTGTATGTGTGTGTGTGTGTGTGTGTGTGTGTTTGTGTGTGTGTGTGTGTGTGTGTGTGTGTGTGTGTGTGTGTGAATGCATGTCTGTGTGGTGCATTTATGAGTGTGTGCACAGGCATGTGTGCATGCATGAGTGTGAATGAAATCTCATCAAGAGATCCATGTTAATCTACTAGCTCTCTACCGATTCACTAACTCAAAAGACAAGTCAAGGCAATATAAACTGGATCTACTTCAGGAAGGGCACAACCCAACATGGGACAAGGGTTGTACAGGGAATAAGCTTTGGGATGACATAATCCTCATGCACCAGTCATGATTTTGAGATGCCAAATGTTTGTATTCCAGTGTAATGGGCCCATGAACATTTATTACAATTATGAACCTGCAGCCACAACATCACTCACATGTTGTTCACAATGCAGCAGAATTAATTACACTCTTAACATCACATTGCTTTTAGAAGGAAGAGTACTCCAGAACAACAATTACCAACAAAAACAAAAATCTAGTAAAAATAAACTATTCACACTGCCGCCTAACACACACCATCACCAGCCAATCTTCATGCATATATTTGTCATCATTGCACGCAGTTTGCATGTGGGAACAGCTTGCTTTGACACGTGGGATTGTGATGAGAAATAATCAGTGCTTATGCTCCAGGGAGAAAAACACAGCTATGATCTAACCATGTGCTTGGAGTGTGTGTACATGGGACAACCAATTCCCAAGTGGTCATCCTAGGAGACAGTTCATGACTGCAATATTCAAGTTTCCAATACCTCAGTAGAGAACTGCTTGTCCAAGGTGCAGCTGCAGACACACACTGCCCATCGCACACATCACCAGGCAATCCTCGAGCATGCATTTGTCAATATTGCATGCAGTTTTCACATGGCGTAATAGCCAACAAATATACACATTTCAAGACCAACGAACAATGATTATGCTCCAGGGAAAAGAGGACTGTTATGGTCAACAAGTGTATGGAGGTGGGAGTATTGCAGGTTGGATACCAGATGATATTTGAAGCTGCTGCAGCAGGTGGAGTGAAGTTCTTTGCATTTCCCAAAATGGAGAAAATCAGTCCAACAATCAGGAAGAATCCATGCACTGGATCGAGGTCTCAGATACGGCTGCTTGTATGTGCACCTCCAAGTACACAGCGAGACAAGAGGTGTTTTGTCTCAGATTTGACTTTGAGTGGAGCAAATGAGAACAGTCAATGCTGGGTTAGTCAGGCAAAGATTTCAAACACTGTATATCAACAAGCATAATCTTTCAAAGATCTGCATCTCTGAAATAAATTAATTATTCCCAAAAGTGCATTCAGCCGTCGGTGGCAACACTACAAAGGCTGTGTAAGGGGACAGGCATTCCAAAAC
>JAWQFJ010002600.1:70236-95236 GCA_034096865.1 Theodoxus fluviatilis
TCAACAGACTCCATTTTGCAAAATCTGTGACGTCATCATTTGACGTCGTATAACGTGACGTCATTTGCGAGTAGAATTTTCAGGATAATGGATTTCGTACACTCCGAAGCACCTCCCTCCATAGTCAATAGATGTGAGAGCCTAATCGAGTCAAACTCTTTTCCTACATTCACAAAACAGCATTTGGCTTCTTTGTATTATGAACGTCTACCAGCAGACGCAAAAAAGCGATACTACGCTGTGTTGGCGTCAAATTCATTCCATTTGTGAAACCGGTAAAGTATATGTACCATCTAGATCGTTGCCTTCGCTGGTTAAAAGCCTGGAATGAGGGTGAAAAGGGCACGATTCTAACGCACTTTAGCCAGGCACTCTCCAGCCATGAAAATAGACACCGACACGTGACCCAGATTCTCGCACTCAGCTGCGTGATTCGGATGTAATACTGCCAATAAACATCGTTAAACTTAAGATTACACCCGAATCACACGGACCGTTAAAGTGCATGGAGTACAGTACCGGTCAAAAGTCACAACGACCACCGACACCGACCATTTCATCCTTCTTCATGATGCGTTAGAATCATGCTGTTGTCGTGGTGGAATCGCCTAGCGAACTAACTGAATGTCGACACAATCACTCGGCACTGTTGCACATTTGCAGTCAACGTAAGATCTCGTACGACAATTTGATTCAAGGCCTAGTGCTAATTGTTTTGATGGTCTGGTCTCAGTGTCACAAAAATATGATGATTTAATCAATCCCTGTCCCGGAAATGTTGGGGACAACGACCATTAATTTTCAGCGTAATGACATCGAGTCAAACAGAGTTATCTATCCTACTTCAGCAAAACGCTTCGATGTTGAACCTCTACCAGCAGACGCCAAAATGCGATACTACGAGAAGAATATTAACGTTGATGGGTTAGATCCGTATGAAATACCAAACAGTTCATGCTATCATCCATTTTTCTACAATTTACAGTGCAAAATACGAACCACGGGGGTTTATGACAAGGTCGTTATAAATGCTTCATATACATACAAGATTTCAATGGCACAGTTGGTAGAGTATTGGGCTCTTGGTCATGCATGACCAGGTTCGATTCTGTGCTGAAACTTTTTTTTCTTCTCTTTTTTCGAGGGGTTGTGGGTTCGAACCCGACCTGGTTTTTTGTGTTTGTGTGTGTGTGCGTTTTTTCCTCCTCTTTTCTCGAGAGGTTGCGGGTTCGAACCCGATCTTCTTTTTTTTCTCCAAAACCTGGAGGTTCAGCGCCAGCGGTTTTTATTGGCACTTTCTACCATGAGATATAGTCACTTTTAGTGGTTCACTACCCCATTTTGGTCACATTTCATAAGGGTCAAAGTGACCTTGACCTTGATGATATGTGACCAAATGTGTCGCATGATGAAAGTATAACATGTGCCCCACATAATTATTAAGTTTGAAACAGTTATCTTCCATAGTTCACGGTCAAGGTCACTTCAAAATATGTATACAATCCAACTTTGAAGAGCTCCTGTGACCTTGACCTTGAAGCAAGGTCAACCAAACTAGTATCAAAAGATAGGGCTTGCTTTGACCTATATACCACTTGTAGCTAAGGTCGCCATTCTCAATAACGTGGGAAAAAATTGGGAAAATATGAAAAATGACTGTTTTTGAGACCACATTTATGGCTCCTGTGACCTTGACCTTGAAGCAAGGTCAAGTCACTATGTATGTTTTTTGAGGCCTTGTCATCATACACCATCATGCCACATTTGGTGTTGATAGACTTAATAGTCTCCGAGAAAAATCCAACGTTTAAGTTTTTACGCCCGGACGGACGCCCGGACGGACGCCCGGACGGACGGACGGACGGACGACACGGCCGAGTACATAGACTCACTTTTGCTTCGCATGTGAGTCAAAAATCAGATAATTATTACTAGCTGCTTGCCTTCATATAAGTAATCTTTACCCGAAGACTCAGTAAGTACATAGGATTACTCAATACACACACTTAGAAATAGTGAAACAAAAACCAAACAGTGTTGGAGGGTGAGGGGGGTGGGGTGGGGTGGGGTGGGGTGGGGGTGGGTGGGATAAAGTGGGTGGGTGGGTGGGTGGGTGGAGGGAATAGTAAAAAAAATAATTCCCGTTTACAACCTAAAGCAAGAGCTGAAAATTGACCAACAAAATATTGTGACAAATTTTAACAAACCCATTTTTGTGTGGTAAGACCTCCTCCATTTCTCGAAACTGGATCTTTCTGTCCTGAATCTTCTGATGGACTTCTGCCAAAGCCTGCTTTTGCTCTGGTGACAAGTCTCGAGGCAATCTGTGGAATATGGTAAGGGTCAAGCAGACACAATGCTCATTCAAGTTAGTTTCCAGATTCATGGGCATTCACACACACACACACACACACACACACACACACACACACACACACACACACACACACACACACACACAAACACACACACAGAGGCATAGACATGTAAACAAGCAAATGCACATGTATGCATGAAAGCATGCATTCCACATTTACAGAAAACAAGCACACATTATGACAAGAAGGGCAAAGCCCATACGACTCACATGCTTGACCTTGACCTGTATATGACCTTGACCTTCAGGTGACCTTCAAGGTCAAGGTCAAACAACTAAACCTACCAATGACATCATACACTAAGAAATGCTTTACACATTTTTCCTACCAAAATACATGTGACCTTGACCCAAGGTCAAGGTCATCCAAGGTCATGCAACACAAAGCTGTTAATTCAAGACATAGGAAGCACAATGGTGCTTAGTGGCACTTTCTACCATGAGATATGGTCACTTTTAGTGGTTCACTACCCCATTTTGGTCACATTTCATAAGGGTCAAAGTGACCTTGACCTTGATGATATGTGACCAAATGTGTCTCATGATGAAAGTATAACATGTGCCCCACATAATTATTAAGTTTGAAACAGTTATCTTCCATAGTTCACGGTCAAGGTCACTTCAAAATATGTATACAATCCAACTTTGAAGAGCTCCTGTGACCTTGACCTTGAAGCAAGGTCAACCAAACTAGTATCAAAAGATAGGGCTTGCTTTGACCTATATACCACTTGTAGCTAAGGTCGCCATTCTCAAAAAGTTCAGAGAAAATTGAGAAAATGTGAAAAATGACTGTTTTTGAGACCACATTTATGGCTCCTGTGACCTTGACCTTGAAGCAAGGTCAAGTCACTATGTATGTTTTTTGAGGCCTTGTCATCATACACCATCATGCCACATTTGGTGTTGATAGACTTAATAGTCTCTGAGAAAAATCTAACGTTAAAGTTTTCGGACGCCCGGACGCCCGGACGGACGAAACGGGTGAGCTTTGCTGTCTATATGAAGGCACCAATGAATGCCTGCCACTTCACCCATGCCTCCGGTTTGTGTCACTCAGTGAATGACTTGATGATCACCAACCACAGAGTAACATGGGGAGGATGAACTGATAAATAGAGAAGCCACATACACTTTGAGTTCCTCTGTCAGCCGCTTCACCTCATGCCTTTGGTGACTGATGCTCTTCAGGCATTGGTTCTGCATTTGCAACATCTCCTCCATCCTCTTCAAGTAGCTCTTCCCATCCTCCTGCAGGAATCAAGAGCAGCCACGGTCACACCACCAGCGCACAGAAAGAAAATATGAACCCTGGAGAGCTGATGCCTGCACCAGGAACCTTAGTGACAAGACAGTACCTGAAGCTTACAGTTTTAATCATATAAAGGCAAAGCAAGGCTGGGCCCATTCTGTAAACCTGAGTCAGTAGTATTGACTCTGGCACAGTTTGCAATGAATGCGTAATAGGTTTGACCCTTGGCATTACAGCCTTGCGCCAAAAGTAGTTCGTTCTGATACTATTTTTCTCTCCACTTATTACAGAAATCATTCAGATACATGTAGAAACTTGGTTCCATTTCAACACAAACATTTTATTGTATCGAATAAACGCTTGTTTGTTGTCTCAACAAGAGTAAGTTAAGAGTTTTGTGCGAAATAATCTTAGAACTACTTTAACGGAGTATGTCAGGGAGCACATCGGCTTTCCCACAAGTCTCTCGTGTGACCTCCGCTTGCATAAATTGGCCAAAAACCTTCCATCACGTGATGTGAACTGTGCTAGAGATACTTTTGCCGGTAGGCAAAATCTCTCGTTTACTAGAATGGGCTGGGCCAGACCAGGCAACCAGTCAGTCACTGTGTGGTGCCTTCAGTCCCACATGCCTTTACAGCTTTTAACTTCAGCCAATGAGGCTATGGTTTTTGGTTGGTAGTTTGTTTGTTCGATTTGGTTGTTTGGCAAAATAACTCAACAAGTTCAAAATGGATTCTGAGCAAACGTGTTGCAAGGTAGGGGTTTGATACAATGAACAATCCATTACATGTTTTAAGGTTATCTGTTATTTCATTTTGGAATTACAACCATAAAGAGACATTTTATCGCCAAGTTCTACTGTATGCCTCTATCCTAACTGAAAACATCAGTCTGCAGAGAGTTCTCAAGTAGCACTCACACAGGCTGCCCCAAACAGCACGCGTGCCACTGGCAGGTACTCATCAGATACTGGGGATCATGAAGGCCACATGATGTCTACTTTGCAAGCTTGATTATTAAGCTTGCAGAATTATTATTACTTTATTACTGATATACATATATAGTACAAGAACTAGATCCCATACCTAATCAAACCACTCTAGCTGTGTAAAGAAATGAACACAAGTGGGTTTATAGCAAACATGCATGCATGTGTGTGTGTGTGTGTGTGTGTGTGTGTGTGTGTGTGTGAGAGAGTGAGTGTGTGTGTGTGTGTGTGTGTGTGTGTGTGTGTGTGTGTGTGTGTGTGTGTGTGTGTGTGTGTGTGTGTGTGTGTGTGTGTGTGTGTGTGTGTGTGTGCATTTGTGTGAAATTTCCACTGCACACTGGATACAATAGTGTTGATGACCACAGCAATAGACTAAAATCTGAAGATTTTTCTTATCGGTCCAAATGACTACTACATTCATGCAATATTGTAATAGTAAATTAAATAATCATCATAAATACCCCCAAAATCATGTTGATTTAGTTATATATATATCTCAAAGGGTAACAGCAAAATAAGCCATAACAAAAGGAAAAATTCAAATTTCCCTTGCAAAGCAAACAAATGTCACATAGACAACACAGAAATTCCTTGCAATATTGTGATGGTGTGGTCTGAAGGCTGCAGGTAGGCAGACTTCTCTGTGAGGAAGAAGGCGAGCACGTTCTGGTTCGGCGTTTCCAACACTTTATTCAGCCTGTGTTGTCTACCCAGATGGTAGCAGGTCTGTCTTAGCATGCACTGCTGCCTCTATTTATTGGGGTTGACAAGAATAGATACAAAGAGAGAACCAGAAGAGTTCACTTCCGGAGGACTTTTAGACAAATGACAGAAGTTCTCTGGGTGTGGGAAAGCAGGGGTAGAGAGGCGTAGATCTGGCCGCTCCTAAACTGACCTCTGCTGACCTCTTGGAGACAAACATGTCAGCCAGTCCAGCCCAGCGCCCAGTGGCCACAGCGGGAGACAAGGGGAGTGAGAGAGAGGAGGCGTGGGAAAGAGAGAGAGAGAGAGAGAGAGAGAGAGAGAGAGAGAGAGAGAGAGAGAGAGAGAGAGAGAGAGAGGGAGAATAGTTACATGGCAAGGGATCGATAAAAATGAGAGCAAATAATTCAGTAGGGAGGGATTTCCTCTTGGTTACAATATATTCTGCAAGTTGCAAGCTTCTGCATCCCTGGAGGAACATAACATTGTCAGTGAAAGAAACCAATGTTCAAAAATCACCATCTTACTACATTGTGTCACACCTCAAAATATAGCTAATCAAAACAGACAATATTATGCCAAGAAGTTAATAACACAAAAACTACATTTATATCTCATAAGAATTTATCAATCTTATCTCTTTCCACATCAATTTGGAAGTGCCATCCTTTACCAACTTCTCCTATCAGTTCCAGTTCATTCCAAGTGTGGAGAAATCAAACACATACATTTCTATATAAACAAAAGCTAAACATTTTACAGAGGGCATTGGTGGGATCACTGCATCAATGGAAGGCAAGTTTGCATCTCACACAGGGAGCCACACACAGCTGGGTAGTGTGGAGAAAAAGGAAGGTGGGGGAGGAAAATTTAGGGTACTGTATACATGGCAGAGGAATAAATGGCAACTGGTGTATGAACCCCTTTGTATTTTTCAAAGAGAAAGCAGTTCATGTGTAAATCCATTTGACCATCTTATTTTTCAGGAAAACTTGGCCTGTATATTTACATGCATGGTTGAAGACCTCGACACATTTTCTTCATCTGCACAAAATGATTCCAAGATCCGATGCCATGGCACAAGCCTAACCATACATCTTCAAATCTGCCAGGAGAATTTTGAAGCATGTGAGTCATTATGATTTTACACCAAATGAATTATCACATTAAATACTTAAGGAGTCAAAATATTGTCTCCACATTTTACTTTTAGTTTAGATTCAAGTTCACTCATGCTATTTATAAAAGGTCAAAAGTAAATGGAACACCCTCTTTGACTTGATTTGGACGAGTGGGCACGTATGGGTTGACTAGCAGGATAAAAGGTTCTTGGGATTGGAAGCAGGGAGTGGTGAAACGGTGAGGTTGTGCCTCCATGATCCATTCTCGGAGACTTACCCGACCCGAGGAGTCTTGGCCATTGAAAAAGCGCTGTTGATAAGAGCAAGGCAATTCAGAACAAAGTCCTGCATAGGTTTGATTCTCCCGCTGCAGATGTGCTGGGCGCACAACGTTTATTACAGCCATAGTTCACTGTTCGATCGCTGCAAGTGTAATCAGTACATGTCTAGTGCAGAAGTGTCAGTACTACGCATATGTCTTAGTCGGTAAATATAGTTAACTCTCTTTAAAACACATTCTACCAAATTCACCGAGCATCTGGAACTATCCAAGAATTGGACCGACATCTCAACAAAATGAGGAAGGGGTAAAACGGTAAAGAGCTAGGTAAGCAGATAAATGAATCAGTTATCAGTTCGAATACTGCGAAAAATGCCAAACCATCGCAGACAACGGATCACCTAATTTCATTATCTACCCAAATAATGTATCGCATCACGGCAAGCTTCCTGTAAATATTTCATGTATTAAGCATTGTGAAATACGTATTAAAAGGCCTCTGAAACGATTTCTTATTTCCTTTTGGTGTTTTCCCTCTTCTCAAAGACTGAAAGAGAGTACATTTCAAGCTCGAAGCCGCGGGCGAGAAAAGCCGCTAACAGTAACGAAAAAAAAACTTGTGCACCACGAAAACAACAATATGGTTACCTCCAATTGGACATATTCCTTTTCGAGATCTTCCCAGTCCTTCAAACAGGAAGACAACGCTGAACAATTTTCCTCCGTCATATTGACAGCACAACAGCAATGTCTGTCCGTATAAAACTCGCAGACGAATCCGCTCGAGCTCTTCACTGTGGTGACACTCTTTCCAGAGGAGCAAGGGAGGTGACTCTTAGGGCGGGTCAACGTCCTCTGCCAGGTCACGTTGCATGTGCCGAGTACATGTTCGTGATAGAGCGGAAATTTATCGCACGCTCCGCTACCGCCACGTCCTAGGCGTGACACTTTCGTGAAGAACACGTGGGGTGATGCAGTTGGGTTCTTATACTTTTCGAAAGATTCAATGAGATAGAGTACGTCGAATGAAACGCTCATGGCTATAGAGTATAGTGTAGTATAGATATTTTGTTCTTTTGAGTTTTGTCATCGGTGGTTCCAACATTACTCTCTCTCTCTCTCTCTCTCTCTCTCTCTCTCTCTCTCTCTCTCTCTCTCTCTCTCTCTCTCTCTCTCTCTCTCTCTCTCTCTCGCTCAGGAAATGAAAGCATGTATGTTCATTTTCTTCCTTTTTGCTTTCGCCAAATTGTTCATGTATGCAAAAGCAATACGCTCAGAACAACTAAAAATTGTGACGGGCCGTCGGCCTTGCAATAAAGAATTCGAACTCTCTCTCTCTCTCTCTCTCTCTCTCTCTCTCTCTCTCTCTCTCTCTCTCTCTCTCTCTCTCTCTCTCTCTCTCTCTCTCTCTCAGTGATCGTCCCAGTTGTCGTTGTTGCCGCGTCAACTTCTGTAAATCATTCAATCGTCGAGGTCTGTGCAGATAGAGCACACTGTTTCAGATACCACCGACGACCTTCACTATGAGCTGGCATGGTTGTAGGCATACTCCTCAAAGTCGGAGATATCGTCGATGCCCAAAGCATTTGTGGAGTTACGGCTTATGCAATACATGTAAGTACACTCGGGACAGAGTGCAGGGGAAACCGATGGCCGGATCTTCGGGGGCTGAGAACAATGTCACTGCTGTGACAATGTGGATGTTTTGTCACGGAAGCCTGTAAACTGATGTGTGAACTATGTATGTTCTTAGCTGCTCTGTAGCAGACGACGGGTTAGGCTTATTCAACAGGCAATTCTCTCCCCTTCCTTTCCTCCCTCAGCTCGCTGGCTGGGGATGGTCTCTTATCCAGTGCCAGAGAATAATTATTATGTTGCACCCTCCCCACCCCATATCTGTTGTTAATAGCCTCAGAGAGTGGGCGCAGGAATATCATCTTATCTTGTTTTGTGTTAAATTAGTTAGAAGTAAAGAAACTAAATATCATTGTAAATGTGTTAGGGTGCAAGCTGTTGTGCTGCCTGGTGTTATTAACTATGGAATTTAAATGTAATAAGATGGGGTGTTTTTTTAGACAGTGGAGTATAATTTCGGGATTCCATGTCCAAGTGGAAGAAAATGTAAGGGTAAATTGGTCCCAGGAGATCGGTGTAGACATTTTTTGGCGGGCTTTAGTCCTTTTTTTTCATCTTAACCGTGGTGGGGAGAGGCCGGATGTGCTTCTGTGGTGGAGCTATATTTTGTGTAAAGTGCCTTGATGCACCCTGAGATTCCGTGATGGCCTTGGGTGTCTGGTTGGGGTTGCGGTGATGTAACAACAGTGCAAGAGTCTGCCATCGTGCTTTTTGTTTTAGTCTTGTTAGTAGCAATAAAGGGTAAAGAAATTGTGAACGCTGTTCCTATTATTCAAGAACCTCCACCTTCCTTTCCTTCTCCCCGTCCTCCATCTACTCTTCCCCGATCACCACCACCAAATACCATCCCACCCCCCACCCCCACATCCACTATCCCATTACATTGTGGCGTTGTCGGCAGGATAGGAAAATTATTACAAAAGCATGATGGCAGATGGACAGGTCAACCCCGATGTCGCCGCTGAGGAGGGGTGTCGCGCCCACACCCGTTGGGTAGGACCTTAACCTCTCATGCAGAGGGAGTCAGGAACTCACAGACAACTTTTATAACAAACACATATTTATTAATCCCTTGCCCACCCCGCAGAATAAATGAAATGGGAATGAAAGTGATTAATGATAATGATTCCTAGATGATTCATAAACCCCACCATATGCAAATACAAAACTCCACTGTTGTTCACAACTGTCCAAACTCTGTCTCTTCAACTGTCCTGCTCGTCTTTCAGTTCCAAAACATCTTCCACTGTCAAACTTATCTCTTGAACTCTCCAACTCTCGACGTAATCCGGAACGTCAACTTCTCCTCTGGACCAGGTGGCCCAGGTTGATGAGATGCAACGAATACTTTGGAGAGTGACGACGGCGATGGGGAGCAGCGGAGATTTTCGGACGATGAATGGAAGAAACTCGGTTCCTCCCCTGGTGCTGATTCTGATCGGCTTGCCGACAACGACAATAAAGTCGCCAAATCTTTTCCCCGGGCTGACAGAGGCCAAGCCACGCTCTGGGCCGACAGAAGTCGAGCCACTATAGGTTCGTTGGCACGTACCGCTCAAACGGTCCTGCCAAATCCCTTCTCAAAACCGACTGCACCCAGTGACGTCGACTCGAAGCTGATGACGTCACAATTTCCCGATCACTCCAAAAAGAGAGAAACAAAAACCCAACAAGGACAAGAATCGCACACACAAGTACATGAACGATAAAATTAACCTTCAATACCCAACCTGCTCGCGACAAGGGGCAACCAGATCAACCAGAGCAACCGGCCGTGGTACAGGAGCAGGGAGAAGCGGCGGAGCGCAGACCTGCAGATTCCGCACAGCCTGCCCAGAATGGAGAGGTTGCCAGAGATGACCAGGGAGCTCACTACAGGGAACGGTACCACCTGAACGGGAACTGGATGCCGCAACCCCGTCTTCCACACTTTGATGGGAGCGGCCCAGTTGATGAGTTTGTGGACGAGGTGGAGAGGGTGCTCGACGCATACAACATGGGACCAGCAATCGGGCTGGAACTGATCCTCCGCCACCTTGATGGCCAAGCGAGACGCGAGGTGCTCGGAATGCCTGCGGCGGATCGTCGAGACCTTTCAAAGGTGACCAGACATCTCACCACGACCTTTGGGGACAGACGACACAGAGTCCTGCTACTAGAGGAGTTTAACCAGCGGTGACAACGGCCCGGGGAGTCGGTCCTGGGGTTTGTGCACGAATTGCAGACACTGGCCAGAAAGTTCAACCGCTCGAAAGCAGGAACAATATCAGAGCTTGACCTGCGTGACCGCTTTGCCGAGCGCCTCAGCAGCGCAGATCTACGACGGGAGCTCAGGCGTCTCCGATCGTCGAAGCCAGATGTCACCCTCGGTGCTCTCAAGGATGCTGCTCTCCAGTGGCTGCAGGATGAAGCTCAAGAAGATGTGGCTCATGTCCAGGGGCAGAGTGTGACTCTCACGGAGCTTGCTCCAATCCTTCAGCGCATGGAAGAGTTGACCGAGGCGGTGAACGATTTGAGAACCAACAGAGCTGGCAGGAGGCAAGACGGATGCTTCCACTGCGGAGAGAGAGGCCACTTCAAGCGCAACTGCCCCAAGCTGAGGGCGGGAAAATAGCCGCCTCTGCTGTGCCAAGTAGCCAAACGGCGGGGGCAAGAACAACGGCTACAAGTGTGAGAGCAAACTGTTCAGTGTTAACGGCGAGCTTGGAAGGTCAGCAAGTCCAAGCATTGATAGACACTGGGAGTGAAGTAAGTACTATCACAGAGACATTCTACAGGAAGAGACTGGCAACACTACCCATAGAACCGGCCAACTGGTTATCCCTCAGGGCGGCCAATGGCCTAGAGATCCCTTACATTGGCTTACTCCAAGGGAGGGTGGAAGCATTCGGCGGGACATGTGAGGGCATCTTCCTGGTCGTTAAAGATGCTACCGACTCACATCAGCGACAACGGAAGGAGGCCGTTCCTGCTATCCTCGGCATGAACGTGTTACACTGCTTGTTAAGCCCAGAGAGTGTTGGCCTTGACTTGACAGCGTTTCCGTGGCTTCCAGCGATAGTACGAGAGGTGTGCACCAGTGTCAACTCAGTCCAGGGTGTTGCAAGAGTTGCGGGGAAGGTGCGAGTACCGGCAGAAGCCATGCTTGCTGTCCGAGTCACTGGCGTGGAACGTCCCCACCTACCGAGACAATAACCCTGTGCACTTCCTTTACCCCCTGGCCTCATCCTCATCCCCACCCTCATTAGCTCCCAACGTGAGTCTCGCTATGTCCGTGATGTCAACCTAACAGACGAAGATATTTTCCTGCAACCTCGAACACCCGTTGCTACACTCCATGCTGTCGACTCTGTCGATTCCCCTGGCTCGGTGAAAGTGGAGGTCACAATGAACGAAATAGTCGTGAAAGAGGTGTCATTAGATGCTTCAGCCTTGTCTGCAGTGGAGCTGGCACAGAAGTTGGAGAACTTCAAGGGAACTGCCAGCGAGAAGCAGAGAGTGCTGGAGGTGCTGTCAAGACGCCGTGGTGCCATCGCGACTGGAGAAGATGACCTCGGATACACATACCTAGACTTTCATCGACTCCGAACCACAGATGATCAACCTATGAGCCAAGCCCATCGTTCGATTCCAGCCAGAGAATACCAGGAAGTGCGCGAGCACATCAAAGAACTTCTGCGGAAAGGCATCATTCAAGAGTCTCATTCTCCGTACGCTGCACCTGTAGTGATAGTCCGCAAGAAAGACGGGTCGATGCGACTGTGCGTGGACTATAGGCAGTTGAACCAGAAGATGGTGAAGGATGCATACCCCCTCCCCAGAATCCAAGAGTCCTTCGACAGCCTTGTAGGTTCCAAGTTTTTCTCAACCTTGGATCTACAGAGCGGTTATCACCAAGTCGCCATGCATCCACCAGATCAACACAAGACGGCTTAATTTCTCCACGCCATTCGGGCTGTATGAGTACACGCGGATGCCATTCGGCTTGACAGGGGCACCAGCGACTTTCCAACGGCTGATGAACAGCATCAAGTCTGGCTGGCTGTTTCAGTTCCTGCTCGTATATCTCGACGACTTGTTGATTTACTCCAAAACATTCGACGAGCATCTGCTGCATTTGGACAAAGTTCTCCAGCGCTTGGAAGAGACAGGCCTCAAGTTGAACTTGGAGCAATGCCAGCTGCTGCAGAAACAAGTCAGCTACCTCGGCCACACAATCTCCGCCAAGGGCGTCAGTTGCCAAGCAGAGAAGGTGGAAGCTGTCCGGAGCTGGCCTACCTCAAAGACCGTCTAGGAGCTGCGCACATTCGTGGGGTTTGCAGGGTATTACAGGCGATTTGTACCTGGTTACGCCAAGGTCGCACTACACACCCTCGTCAACAAAGCAGCCACTGGGAAGAAGAACGCGTCCATCGAGGAACAATGGGGACCAGACCATGAGACCGCTTTTCAGGCGCTGAAGGGCAAACTCACAGGTGCCGATGTACTTGCATACGTCGACTACAGCCGACCCTTCATCCTGGAGACCGACGCGTCGTACGAAGGGCTGGGAGCCATCCTCAGCCAAGAGCAACCTGACGGCACAACCAGAGTAGTAGCCTATGCCAGTCGGAGACTGCGACCCACCGAGCGCAACGAAGCCAATTACTCCAGCTTCAAACAAGAATTCCTTGCGATGAAATGGTCCATCACCGAGAAGTTCCGCAGTTACCTCTTGGGGGCCCAGTTCAAGGTCTACACGGACAATAATCCCCTCGCCTACTACAAGACTTGCAAGCTTGGTGCCCTGGAGCAGCGTTGGGCCGCCCAACTTGTCAGTTTCAACTTCACAGTCCACTACAAGCACAGCCGCCTCAATAGGGCCGACGCTCTCTCCAGACTCCCTGCCCCGGACACTCTCCCACCCCAGTCAACCCAAGTCCCTGCGGCACTTGCCGAGGCCCAGCAAGTGTCCTACCAACGGCAAGAACTGACCCCTGCCCCATCTATCAACCCCATTCCCCCCACGGGTAAAGCTGACGAACCCAGCCAGGTTCTCCCCTCCCACTCTCCCACCGACCTTGCACAGCTGCAAAATGACGACCCTGTGCTTGGCCCCACTCTGCAGGCGTGGCCGGAGAAGGCGCCACTGACGGCAGACAAGGCAGCAGCGACCCTGAGGAAGCAGCATCAGCGACTCCAGTTGCAGGATGGCGTGCTGTACAGGGAAGTACAGGATCCTCAGCATGGACTCACTCTACAGCTGGTGCTACCCTCCGTCCTCCGTCCTGATGTACTCTTCGAACTTCACGACAAGATGGGTCATCAAGGTGTCGAGAGAACAACCTCCCTACTACGATCCAGAGTATACTGGCCAGGCATGACAGCAGACCTCAAGAATTACATCGAGCGTTGTGACCGATGCACCATGAACCGTCGCCCCACCGTCCAGCCAGCCATGGGGCATCTGCTAGCAAACCGGCCGCTAGAGATTCTGGCCATCGATTTTACCAAACTGGAGATGGCCTCCGACGGGCGGGACAACGTGTTAGTCATCACGGACGTTTTCTCAAAATTCACTCAGGCCATCCCTACCAGGAACCAAGAGGCCGCAACGGTGGCGAAAGTCCTCGTCACAGAGTGGTTCCAGCGGTATGGGGTGCCTGAGCGGATCCACAGCGACCAAGGCCGGGACTTCGAATCGAAACTCGTCCAAGAACTCTGCGCCATCTACGGAGTCAAGAAAACCCGTACCACCCCCTATCATCCCCAAGGTAATGGACAGTGCGAGCGCTTCAATCGCACCCTTCACGACCTCCTCCGCACTCTGTCCCTTGACCAAAAGCGACGGTGGCCTCAACATCTGCAAGAAGTGGTCCATGCCTACAACACGACGCCCCATGGTTCTACCGGGTTCTCGCCCCACTTTCTGCTGTTTGGGCAGGAACCCCGTCTTCCAGTGGATAACCTCCTTGGAAGAGGTGCCGCTTCGGCAGTCGGGCCGGTTGATTGGGTGAAAGACACGACATGAATCTGGTTCAACTGAGGCTTGTACGATTCGAGGTGAAAAATACCCTTCCTGTAAGTGTGGCTCCTGACCTTTTCTAGTTCCACTCACACTCCGATCTTCAATAGGACTGTAGTTTTGCTGGGTGAATTAGGTTTATGCCTCGGGAGTGCACTGAGTACAGAATGCTCACTCCGGAGAGCCACAAGAGCTAATTCGGTAGCACACCGAAACAAAAGATAGGTGCGCCAAGTCGTCTCAACACACTGACAATACAGCACCAATGTCATCTTCCGTTGCTACCACAAACATCACCTTTACCGCAACAATCATGGCCAATAGATCACCATCACAACTAAAACCACCATTACCACAACAACCACCATCACTAACTACAACCACCATCATTCTAGCTACGACCACCATCACTACAACAAGCAATATCATTAACTACAACCACCATCACTACTACAACCACCATCACTACTACAACCACCATCACTACTACAACCACTGTTTCTAGTACACCCACCATCACTATTACAACCACCATCACTACTACAAGCACTATCATTAACTGCAACCACCATCACTATATCTACAACCACCATCACTAGATCTACAACCACCATCACTAGATCTACAACCACCATCACTATATCTACAACCACCATCACTAAATCTACAACCACCATCACTATATCTACAATCACCATCACTAAATCTACAACCACCATCACTATATCTACAATCACCATCACTAAATCTACAACCACCATCACTATATCTACAATCACCATCACTAAATCTACAACCACCATCACTATATCTACAACCACCATCCCTATATCTACAACCACCATCACTAGATCTACAACCACCATCACTAGATCTACAACCACCATCACTAGATCTACAACCACCATCACTAGATCTACAACCACCATCACTATATCTACAACCACCATCACTATATCTACAACCACCATCACTAGATCTACAACCACCATCACTAGATCTACAATCACCATCACTAGATCTACAACCACCATCAGTAAATCTACATCCACCATCACTATATCTACATCCACCATTACTACTGTGACGATTACATGCCCCACCCCCTCCCCCCTTTCTGCTGATTTACTAACCTGTGGTATGTAGGTTAGAACGACTGCCAACCGTGGTAGAAATAGCAATCGTTAAAGTGTGTTGTACAGGTGATCCGCCTAGAAAATCAGTGTCCACTGTGTGATTAAAGGATTCAGACCAGAAGTTGACCTATATTGTCCCTCTGTTAGGTGCACAGGGGACAAGTGACTAAAAATATCTTAATCCGAATTATGTTGCTGTGGACTGTGAGGTGATTGATGACCTTGCGTGATCTGGGAAGGTTATTAGGATGTATCAAGCCATCAGTGGGCCCAATCGTGGCAAGCTTCGTGGAAGAGGAAAACTTTGTGATTGGCTCTCGCAGTCACCTGGGATTGAAGAATTTTTTTATTACCCCATTATTACATGTGATTCGGGAATTATTGGAGCGAGTATAAAAGCCCCTGCCGCCGCTTGCACGGCGCGAGCACAGAATTACCACTTGTGAAGCCACGTCAGACGCCGGACACCACTCAGTTTTGAAAGAGCAAGAAATCTCCCCTCCACGCTAAATGAAGAGTCAGCGTACTACGCCTTTTGAAGAGAGAGAGAGCTGTTTCCATTTTGCCCGTCGAGAAAGTTTCTGCCAAGTTTCTCGACGACTCGAAGACCGAGCACCCGCCAGTGTACAGCGCCTCCCCACGCCTGAACGCCGCAGCTCTTGCTATATGTCGAGTCTACAGAGCGTCTTCCAACGCCTCTCCATTGCCTTTGCTTGCCTGTCCGAGCGAAACGCCACAAGTTTTCGTCGTTTGCAAATCTACTTGTTCCTTTCTCTGCCACCCCCTCTCTCCCTCGCCAGTGTTATTGAAAACCGCTGCTACAAGGAGTCCCAACGGTGTGAGCCTTTGTGAAAGCGGTATATTTGTGTGAAGGCGAGTTAGCCACCTCGTTCTAGAAATTGCCACGGGGTTTTTGTCGGACACACAGTCTTCAAGACAGATAAGTACTTTTGATTGATTGGCGGGTCACCACAGCTGGTTATCTATTATCATTACTAATCATTCATTTATCTATGCTTATTGTTGTTAGGTGAAATTTAAATGATTTAATTTTTACCTGTGTCCTCATCGTCTCTATTTGTGTTCCGTTTTCGATAGAGTGATTGCGTGAGATAGTGTTTCGAGTTTGATTGTGTGAGTGTATACCCCTAGACCATCATTGGAAACGAGCCCATTCAAGACAAGTCAAGTCAAGACTAAAATAAGCTAAGCTCGAAACAGCTGGCTATATCTAATTCGTAACAACTACCTTCAAAGACCATCACAATATATACAACCACCATAACTATATCTACAACCACCATCACTAGATCTAAAACCATCGTACAACCACCGTCACTGTATCTACAGCCACCGTCACTGTATCTACAACCACAATCACTGTATCTACAACCACAATCACTGTATCTACAACCACCATCACTAGATCTACAACCACAATCACTATATCTGCAACCACCATCACTATATCTACAACCACCATCACTATATCTGCAACCACCATCACTATATCTGCAACCACCATCACTAGATCTACAACCACCATCACTAGATCTGCAACCACCATCACTATATCTGCAACCACCATCACTAAATCTACAACCACCATCACTAGATCTACAACCACCATCACTAGATCTACAACCACCATCACTATATCTACAACCACCATCACTTTATCTACAACCACCATCACTATATCTACAACCACCATCACTATATAAGTTGAGGGCCGGTACGAAAATTTGCTATAAAAGCTGAAAGAGTAAATATTGAGTAACCATATACATATGCTCGGAAAGGACATTTATTCTTCTTTATGATTCCGTTTACAGATCACGATTATCTTAACTCAGTGCTGCGCAGCTGGGCGTCAAAGTCAGTACCCCCCGAAAATGAACTTGCAAAACGACTTTTTCCGTTTCTTAAAATCATAAAACAATCAGATGCAACAGTATTTTGTAAAACGAAACGTCAAACAATAGCCCAACCATTTATCTTTAAGACAACATGCATTTTGAAGAGAAAACAAAAAGTGTGTGTCTTCTACGGGCTTTGAAAGACAGGAGGCGTTAACAAGTTTTGCAGGCAAAAACGCTGGTTTTAAGGCCTTTTTTCTAGGGTGACAGTGCGGTATTGTCCATATCTCAGCCTGTTTACAAGATATAGTAGTGAAACTTGGCAGCCATAAAAAGAAGTCTTTTGTCTAGACGCTCATAAAACACTATGTCAATACCTTAAAAGTGCAAGTGTCTACAAGCATCTTAAGGCGGTACTTCAAGGTCGGCGCTGAAACAAAAGTTATGAATGGGAAAAAGTTGGGCTTCTGCATACACATAAACAACGTTTCAAGGTACCTACGTATTAAATGTTATTAACTTCGAACCACGGGCTGAGCGCATGGACAGAGTTAAACTCAATGTTTACGTCTGACAATGTTTAGGAGAAGAGTTATCTGACTTTAACAAAGCATAAAGAACGAGTCTCTATCATGAAACGAAAAAAACTTTACCCCAATTTCAAACTCTGGGCCTGGCGACTTCCTCTTCTTCAGTTGTTTGATGGCCTTCTTCAGTTCTTCTATGGTGATGTTCTTTTTCATGGCTTCATAATTGCTGTCATCTTTGCTGGTCCTTTCTCCTTCTTCTAGCCGGATTTCCTTCTCCAGTGTCCTTGGTATAGTGATGTTGCTCTTCTTAGCGTATGACTGAGCTAGATGGTTTGCGGCATCTCTTCCTATCATTGTTCTTCCGTCTTCTTCTATGGTGATCTTCTGTTCCCTGCTTCCCTCGTCATTTAGAGCTTTGGTCAATTTCCACAGTTTGGTGATGTCCCTCTCCATGTTCAGCTTTGCTGTGCTTTCTTTTCTCTCCAGCTCTTTCTTGTGCTTTTGAGTTTTATCTTTAGGTAGCGAGCTTTCTTTTCCTGAAGTTTGATGTTGTTTTATTGGCTGGGGTTGGTCTCAGCTTCCTCTCTGGGTTGGGCCAGTTCATCGTGTGCGATCTGGAGTTCATGTGTCCAGTAAGGGGCGTAATTCTTCGTGGCTCCTCGTGGTATGGCTTCCTTAGCCGCCTTGATGATTTGGGCGTTAAAGTCTCGCACCACGTTGTTGATGTTCCTTCCCTCCATGGCAAGATCTTGGGTCAGCTTGTTGGTTCGAATGCTGAACAGGCCCCACTTAGCTTTCTTATAGTTTCATCTTGGTGGTAAAAATGTGTTGGAGGTGGTACAGCCTGAGAGGGTAAGAAGGACTGGTCGGTGGTCGCTTCCTCCTAACTGTGGCCCGACGGTTCTACTCAGGTTCTTGTGTACGTCCTCGGTGCACAGGGCCAGGTCCGGGGTGGTGGTTGAATGCCAGCGGCGGGAGTAGAAGGTATGCTGGTCAGTGTGGTCGTTTGCGAGTATCAGTGTTTCTCGTCTTGCCACGTCTCTATATCTTCTCCCCTCCTGTCTAGCGTGTCGTATCCCCAGCTCTGAGACTGGCTGTCGAAGTCTCCAGCGATGAGGAAGCCGCTGTCTGGGACCGAGATGGTGTCAAGGGATAGCATCTTGTCGTTCGTGCAGTAGTAGTTCACCACCTCTAGAGTGCTATCCTTGGTGTTGATTTCAGTGTGGATGTACTCTGCCTCTTCCATGTACTTCTTCTTTTCGCTGGCGTTCAGGTTGTTTCTGACCAGGGTCATCACTCCTCCCTTCTTTCGTCCTTGACGATCCCCCCTAAACACCTGGTACCCTCTGATCTTGAAAGGCTTCCCCTCATGCAGGTGTGTCTCATGTATACAGCAGATGTTGATGCTGTGTTCGTGCAGAAAGTGCTCCAGTTCGGTCTTCTTGTTGGCAACACCATCTGCGTTCCAGTGCATGATGTTGATACTGGGCTTTGATCTCTCTTCAGTCATGGTTGGTTTTTGGCCAGTCGCTCTCCTGACACGTCCCCTGGCTCCACAGGACGAATTTAAAGGACCACCAGTAGCTGGGGTTGGGCTCCTTCGAGGCCCGGAGCCCGGCGCTGCACCTCCTGGCGTGGTTTCACAGGGCGAGCACCATTCTCGTTGTCTGTATCCAAGTGCCATGATTTGGTGATTGTGCGTAGTGTTGTGGTTTGTTAGAGTGCGCCGTGCGGCCCAACACATACGTCTTCAGCACTAGGGGTTTCTCTCAGGGTTACCCCACCCTTAGCTCATAGCCCAAAGACCTGCCCTGTGAGCACAGGGGGGGTGGGGGGGATGGTCCATATTGCTCCGGCCTCTACCCGTAGACCTGTCCAGCTTGGGAAACCCTGCCAGGACTCCCGCTGGCATAGCTCTTCGGGTCATCGAGACACACAAACCACCACACCACGCTAAGGAATGGACCGTGTGGTGGTGAAATCTGGCTATCTGGGTTACTGTAAGAAGAAGTCAAAAATGGAGAGAAGGTGGAGATAATCGAAGGGGAAACTACAGGCTGGCTAAACCTGCAGGGCGGAGAAAGAAAGTTCAGGACAGCAAACATTTCAAAGTCTTGCTGATCTTGTGGTAAATGTGATTATTGACATGAATAAAATCAAATTGTCAAGATGAGGCTCCCTAGTCTGTGCTACAGAAGAACTAGAGGTGACCTAATAGAAGTGTACAAGTATACGCACGGCATGTACCAGATTGGAGAGAATCTGTTTTCCTGCGATGACAATAGTGTCACAAGAGGTCACGCCTACAAGCTCAAGAAAAACCGATGCAATACGGCTTTACGACAGCATTTCTTCACCCAGCGAGTTATCAACATGTGGAACAGCCTCCCAAACAGCGTAGTTGAGGCACCGAGCCTGAACTCGTTCAAGAACAGAGTGGACAAGCATCTACAAGGATATATGTTCAAGCTGGAGGAACCACTGGCGCAGATGATGCACAGCAATTAGGCCTTTTTTTCTCTCTAATTTTTTCTTTATCCATAAGAACAATAAAAATACAGCCAGAGAACTACCAGAATCGGCGATAGGCCCTGGACGCCTAAGCAAGCCGAAGAATTCTATTCTATATTCTATTCTATTCTTGCTTGCACACCACGTGATGCTTCTTTTTAACCGCAGAAACCACATATTTTGATGACGTCTTTTTCGTGATGACGACGTCAGGACACTCTTTCATTGATCCCTTGCCCAATGTGCTGTCCTAGTTGCTGTCTTCTATTTGGCGCTCTTTTCCCTCGAGGTTGCGTCACACTGTTTAGAGATCTGCTGACCTTAAAGCAAGAACGCGACTCCGAAGTGTGGAGTGGTCACGCTACGAAGGTGCCGAGTTTCCAGTTATCCATCTGTCCGTAACATAAGAGAAAGAACAGGTTGGTAGCACGACGAAATTGACGTCTGTCCGTCTTTCTGTCTGTCCGTCTATCTGTTTGTTCGTCCGTCCGTCCGTCCGTCCGTCTACCTACCTGCCTGTCCGACCGTCCGTCGTCCGTCTGTCTGTCTGCCTGTCTGCTTGCATGCGTGCCTTCTATCTTTCTTATGTCTGTTAATCCGTATCTCTGTCTCTAGCTCCATCCGTCCGTCCGTCCGTCCGTCCGTCCGTCCGTCCGTCCGTCCGTCCGTCCGTCCTTCAGTCAGACTTAAAGTCAGTCAGTCAGTCAGTCAGTCAGTCAGTCAGTCAGTCAGTCAGTCAGTCACCCTGTCAGGCATTGCCTGTGCGCGAGCACGTGTGTGACTATTTGTCGGGCAATCTGCGTGTGCTTGCTAGAGTGTCTTTCCGGTTGTTTGTTCCTCATGCTTGTCCGCCTCCGCGTGTGCACGTGCGCCTGTGTGCGCGTATGTGCGCGCGTGCGCTTTTATTTGCTTGTGATTGTGCGTGTTTGTGTAAATATGTATATGTGTATGTGTATTTATTGTTTGTCTAGTTGTGTGTGCCTGTCCGTCAGTGAGAGAGAGAGAGAGAGAGAGAGAGAGAGAGAGAGAGAGAGAGAGAGAGAGAGAGAGAGAGAGAGAGAGAGAGAGAGAGAGGCTGGGGGGGGGGGGAGAGGGGGAGAGAAGGGGGCAGAGGGAGAGAAAGAGAGAGAGAGAAAGCTACGCAGTGAGTACCACTTTCTTTCTGAGGTGAACGTTCAGCAATGGTAGTCGTTAGAAAGAAAGAAAGAAAGAGGGAAAGAGAAAGAAAGCGAGTGAGCGCGAGAGAGAGAGAGAGAGAGGGTGAGGTGGGGTGGAGAGTGAGAGAGAGGGTGGGGGGGTTGCTGTTAGAAAAGCAACACAGGCAAAGGGTGTGATTCAGTAGAACACCATACGCATGGAGTGCAATAGGTCGCTCAAGAAACCTAGCGCTAGATAGCGCTCTACAGCGCTCGATAGCGCTCGACTCTTGAACGGCTTGTTAGGCGTAGCGTTATGAAGGGGCGCGTTTATTAGGCGTAGCCTTTCGAGAGAATCTTGAGGGCTAGGCGTTGCCTACGTTTCTCGCTCATTAGCCGTAGGTGCGTCTCGCTCGCCACCGACTTACCCTTATTAACACCTAGATTTCAGATTTGTGTGAGAAGTTACAAGAAATTAAGCTGATATTGTTATTGTCTTTTTTGAAAAAATAATTGCTCTGAAATAAATACCTATTAAGATGTGAGCCAAAAATTGTCAACGAAAGATATCTAAAAAGTTTGAAGGTAGGTAACTATATATCCTACGTTAGCTCTTAGTTTGTTGTGTAACCTCCCTTGATGTAAGTGTCGAGAAATTCTTGCTTACCCTGCAAGTTAGCTCCGTCGTTTCGACAGAGTTTTCGATTCGAGCGGCGCCGAGCCTCGGTGCACCGCTGCAGCATCATATACCTTATCAACCTGCTCAAGGAACGACCAGTCTGCGGATGCTGGTTCGTTCAGATGGTTCAGAAGCGCACTTCGCGACGATGAGAATGCATCGCGGAAGCCATCTTGGTTAGCGCTCGGTCTTGTAAAGTCTTTCAAGAGTGACGAAATAGCTCGCCGACCGCTCGATCGAGTGTTAGGTTTCTTGAACGACCTGCAAGTTTCAATGCCGTCTATGTACTCGAGGACTGTAGAAGGCGACAACCCACTGCATTTGTTCGCTTGAGAATCGCTCCAAAGCTTCCTGTCAAACTTTTCCTTCTCTTCCAGACATCAACCATCCACACGACTCTCTATTCGTCAATCCTTCGACCCCACCTACTACGGGTCCCTCCCACCCCGGGTCCCTCCCACCCCCATCCTTACATCCGTCCGTCCACCTATCTGTCCCTACATCAATCCACCCACCCACCAATCTACCCACTAATGCATTTATTCAGCTGTCCTCCCGTGCATCATCTGTCTTTCATCCATAAATCCATTCGTCCGATCATCCATCCACCCATTTTATCCAACCGTCTATCCATCAACCCGTCCTTTCAAACAATCGTATGTACCCGTCCATCCATCCATCCATCCATCCATCTACCCATCCATCTACCCATCTATCTATCCATTTATCCATCCATCTACCCATCCATCCATCCATCCATCCATCCATCCATCCACCCATCCATCTACCCATCCATCTACCCATCTATCTATCCATTTATCCATCCATCCATCCATCCATCCATGATTTATCCATCCATCCATCCATCCATCCATGCATCCATCCATCCATCCATCCATCTACCCATCCATCTACCCATCTATCTATCCATTTATCCATCCATCCATCCATCATTTATCCATCCTTCCATCCATCCATCCATCCATCCATGCAATCATCTCCGCTCCGTGGCTGAGTGCTTAGCGAGCTTGACTTGTACCCGCTTGCTGCTAGTGGGCGCGGCGTTCGAAGTTTGCGCGGTTCCCGGAATTGCATCACTGAGCAAGATGCTTTGCTCACATTGCTTCTCCCCACCCAGGAGCAAAACCGGGTACCTGAGAGGGCAGTGAAGGCACGCTGAAGTGCGGTTAACCCTTGCATGCGGCCGTGAGCCAGCATCGGGTTGGAATCCTCCCCAGGGGGCGGAGTTGGTGCCAGTCCCTGATAGTGTGCGACTAGAATGCACGTCACTGTCTTTGTTGTCAGGTGCCTAGTGTGCGACTAGAATGCACGTCACTGTCTTTGTTGTCAGGTGCCTAGTGTGCGACTAAAATGCACGTCACTGTCTTTGTTGTCAGGTGCCTAGTGTGCGACTAAAATGCACGTCACTGTCTTTGTTGTCAGGTGCCTAGTGTGCGACTAAAATGCACGTCACTGTCTTTGTTGTCAGGTGCCTAGTGTGCGACTAAAATGCACGTCACTGTTTTTGTTGCCAGGTGCCTAGTGTGCGACTAGAATGCACGTCACTGTCTTTGTTGCCAGGTGCCTAGTGTGCGACTAGAATGCACGTCACTGTCTTTGTTGTCAGGTGCCTAGTGTGCGACTAAAATGCACGTCACTGTCTTTGTTGTCAGGTGCCTAGTGTGCGACTAAAATGCACGTCACTGTCTTTGTTGTCAGGTGCCTAGTGTGCGACTAAAATGCACGTCACTGTCTTTGTTGTCAGGTGCCTATAGTGTGCGACTAAAATGCACGTCACTGTCTTTGTTGTCAGGTGCCTAGTGTGCGACTAAAATGCACGTCACTGTTTTTGTTGCCAGGTGCCTAGTGTGCGACTAAAATGCACGTCACTGTCTTTGTTGTCAGGTGCCTATAGTGTGCGACTAAAATGCACGTCACTGTCTTTGTTGCCAGGTGCCCGTGGAGGCCTGGCCAAGCAGCCCAGTGGTTATGGGGTAGAAAAAAAGCGGTTTGAGACCCAGACATGGGTGATGAGTCGCTATATATAAAACCACATCTCTACCTTTTTTCAGCAGAACGAGATGTTTGGCGCGACGCCGGTAGATCCCGGCATCCACCGCTTCATGCGGAGGGTGGCCCACATCGGGGACGACCGCCGCTACTCTCTGACCTCACTGCTGGGCGGCCCTGCAGGATTCGAAAGCGAGAAAGAAAAGCAAATCATCACCATCAACGTCAGTGGCATTCTCTTTCAGGTAACTGAACTGGGTGGCAATGGCTTCTCCAGATGGAAGTTACTCGATTCCACCTCCTCTGCTACCTCCACCACCACCACCGCTATATCCGCCACCATTTTTACCACCACCACGTAAACCACAACCACAATTAAGATCAGCACCATTATTACTGCCACCATTATTACAACCACCACTCATACCACAACTACAATTAAGATCAGCACCATTGTTACTGCCACCATTATTACCACCATCACTTATACCGTAACTACAATTAAGATCACCACCATTGTTACAGCCACCATTATTTCCACCACCACTCATACCACAACTACAATTAAGATCAGCACCATTGTTACAGCCACCATTATTACTACCACCATTATTACCACTACCATTATTACCACCACCATCATCATCACCACCACGACCGCCACCTTCACGCTGCTACCACCATCACCACTATTACCGCTACCTTCATTACAACCACAATTTCTACCACAACATTCATCACCTCCACCATTCTTACCAGCACCAGCACCTCCACCAG
>JAWQFJ010002600.1:100236-112736 GCA_034096865.1 Theodoxus fluviatilis
GTATACGTATGTATGTGTGTGTGTTTGCGAGTATGTACGCGTGTGTTTGTGTATGTATGCATGTGCATGTATGAATGTGTGTGAATGTGTATGTGTGTGTGTGTGTTCATTCATTCTTAGACGACGATTTATAGATGCCGGCGTCGCGGCCCAAAAGGTCACATAGGTCTGAAACGGGCGCGTTTGTTTGGCCACAAATCTCGCGATTCTCCCTGAATGGCTAGTCGAGGGCGAGTGAGACGCTCCTACAGCTAGAAAAACGGCCAATCATCTCTCAAGGCGGAACAACATGGCTGCGTCCCGGCGCCAGAGTCGACGAAGAAGTTGCCGATAGACGAAATAACAGACGATTCAGATATCACATCAATTTTTCACTTCATAGAACACACCATGGTGTCATTTCGAATGGCACGGGAACTTTTACAATGAAAAAAAGCAACCCGTGTTCAACTGTAGACAATTTTGTTGTAAATGTGAGGCTTCGAGTCATTTCGATCAATTCAAGGGACATAATTCATAGAGTGTACGTACATGGTGAAGGGACACAATTCATAGAGCGTACGGGGGAGGGGCCGCTATTGCGGAGGGCCGCTATTGCGGGATTTTTTCAACAAAAGTTCCTCAGGCAATTTTGATTCTTTTGTCCTAAAACGCATAAAAAACCATAATATATTTTTTTTAAAACTTTTTTATATTGCGGGGGGCCGCTATTGCGAGACTTTTTCAACAAAAGTTCCTCAGGCAATTTTGATTCTTTTGTCCTAAAACGCATAAAAAACCATAATATTTTTGTTACTTTTTTTTGAACTTTTTTTTTCTATTGCGGGGGGCCGCTATTGCGGGATTTTTTCAACAAAAGTTCCTCAGGCAATTTTGATTCTTTTATCCTGAAACGCATAAAAAACCATAAAATGTATGTTACTTTTTTTCAACTTAGAAAATTTTTCGTTTTTTTTTCTATTGCGGGGGGCCGCTATTGCGGGATTTTTTTTAAAGAAAAAAAAAAACCAAAAGTTTTTTAAGTTGAAAAAAGTAACATACATTTTATGGTTTTTTATGCGTTTTAGGACAAAAGAATCAAAATTGCCTGAGGAACTTTTGTTGAAAAAATCCCGCAATAGCGGCCCCCCGCAATAGAAAAAAGTTCAAAAAAAGTAACAAAAATATTATGGTTTATTGTGCGTTTTAGGACAAAAGAATCAAAATTGCCTGAGGAACTTTTGTTGAAAAAATCCCGCAATAGCGGCCCTCCGCAATAGCGGCCCTCCGCAATAGAGAGCCGACCCCGAGCGTACGTATACTGGAAGCGATTAAAAAAATTTCGGCAGCGTATGTCCAGAAATACCCAATACACAAACTCCTCTATATATACAAATGGACACTCGAACAGCAAATACTTCCGTGTGCGTACACTTTTCCATTTTCGAACCCTGAGAAGCACATTACAGGCACTGTTCTCTCCGAACAACAGCCGAACTCGCACTGTCTCCGCCATTTTGGCTCATCAGGGTCACTGCAGCGGGAAGGATCGAGGGAGCGCCGGACCTCTCTCGGCCTCCCGCCTTCACGGTGAGTGCGTCGTCATGAGCGAGGAGCGTAGGAAACGCCTAGTCCTCGCGATTCTCTCGAGATTTTGGGCCAAACAAACGTGACCTATAATCTCGGTTTGGAAATCCATCTGATTTAATCGCACTTAGCGCACATGTGGATTGCCAGATGTGACGTCATTATACAAAACATTCAAATGAAGCAGAAAACTTCCCATTAGCGTGTCACAAATCTCTTTTTATGCTTTAATTGAGAGCATTGATGTGGAAACAAAGGGATTATACGATGCATTTTTGATCAACGTTTTTCTTTCTTTTCAAATGTCTGAAATTGTTTTTGTTTAAATTCAAACACAGCTTTCGAAATCAAATTTGTCGCCGTGCGTACTTGCAGACCTACAAAGGAGCGGTGTTTAGCGCATAAAATACATGTCCTTTTTGTGTAAATTACGCATTGCCCTGGAACAGAAATAAAGCAGCGGATTTCTTTTTTTTCTTCTCGTTTTTAACTCCTTGCAAACACTTCATCTTTTGGAAGTCACCTACTGATGCATCTGCAGCCTCAACAGTTCTTGATAGTAGTACTGACGGATTAAAATGTTATCAATACATTAATTCTTTTCATATTTATTTATCCCCATCCCACCCCTTTGCACACCGTCCCTCACTTCCAGCCAGCCATCCACGCACCCATTCGAAAAACGATGTAGTCCCGCTGTCCTGTCGCGTTCAATAACATGCTGACAGTCCCGTGGTTAAATGTTATTAATTTCAAGTAGACATGCATATGTTTAAAACTTGCTTATTTCTAATTAGGCAATGGATACCGCCAAGTGAGCAAGTAAGAATTATGAACTGTGTTCGTGAAGAGGCAGTCACGAATATCAGAGTGAAAGCCCGACCATATACGAAAGGGACCCAATGTATGCATGCTGTTTGGAACGATCATTCGCAACAAAATCGGAGAGAGAAAAATAACGAATGGATGAACAGTTTATTCGTTTGATTATTTATATTGCCTGTAGCTGTTCTATGCCTTGCTTAATGTTTTGCATTGTTTCAGTTATCAAGGAGTTGTGTCCTGACCTTCTGACCTCTAAACCGAATATTCAGTGCGTTAAGACAAAGAAAATTATGCAAGCCCTGGAGTATCATCCTTACTTGACGTGGAACGAAACGGGTTGTCCCTTGCCCTTCTTGAGCAGAAAGATGCAGAAATTCTGTTCCACCCATCCAAGCACTCCCTCCCACGTTGTGGAATTTGCGTGCGTCCTTTTCTCCCTTCTGGACTTTGTCCTTCGCTTGATAACGTGTCCTTGTCTGAAGAATTTCCTCCTCAGGTAAGCACGAGAGGTTTTCTGACCTACTTGACTTCGTAGATGGCGCCAGTTTCTGTTCATGTAGTAATGTACTTATTAATTTTTAACTTTGTTCCGAAAGAGTTCCACTTTGGGTATTTTGTTTTCTTCCAATGACCTCGTAAAATCACAACTCTGTCTGTCTGTCTGTCTGTCTGTGTGTCTGTCTGTCTGTCTGTCTGTCTGTCTGTCTGTCTGTCTGTCTGTCTGTCTGTCTGTCTGTCTGTCTGGCTGGCTGGCTGTGTGTTTGTGTGTGTCTGTCTGTGAGTGTGTCTGTCTGTGTGTCTGTCTGTCTGTCTGTCTGTGTGTCTGTCTGTCTGTGAGTCTGTCTGTGTGTCTGTCTGTCTGTGTGTCTGTCTGTCTGTGTGTCTGTCTGTCTGTGAGTCTGTCTGTCTGTCTGTCTGTGTTCCTGCATGTCTGTCTGTGTGTCTGTCTGTCTGTCTCTGTGTGTGTGTCTGTCTGTCTGTCTGTGTGTCTGTCTGTCTGTCTGTGTGTGTGTGTGTCTGTCTGTCTGTCTGTCTGTCTGTCTGTCTGTCTGTCTGTCTGTCTGTCTGTCTGTCTGTCTGTCTGTGTGTCTGTCTGTCTCTGTGTCTGTCTGTTAGTCTGTCTGCCCGTCCGTCCGTCTGTCTGTGCCAATCTGTCTGGCTGTCTGTGTGTGCAGGTGCGCGTGCACGTTCGCGCTCTGTGTGTGATTGATGACGGTTCATCGTCTGACTGATTTTCGATTCTGGTTTGGCAAGTTTTTAGTGAAACTCATTCTTCAGGCCAGAGAGGTAGGTCAGTGGTGGGTGGTCGGGTTTACAGAGCCAAGTAAGGAACAACTCACACCCTTTAACGTGCGCCTGAACTGGGAACTGCACGGAGGATACGTGCTAGGTCGTCGTCGTCGTCGTCGTCGTCACCATCATCATGATCATCATCATCTCCTCCTCCTCCTCCTCCTCCTCCTCCTCCTCCTCCTCCTCCTCCTCCTCCTCCTCCTCCTCCTCCTCCTCCTCCTCCTCCTCCTCCTCCTCCTCCTCTTCCTCCTCCTCCTCCTTCTTCTTCTTCCACCTCCTCCTCCTTCCTCCTTCCTCCTTCCTCCTTCCTCCTAGCTCCTTCTTCCTTCCTCCTTCCTTCTTCCTCCTAGCTCCTTCCTCCTTCCTCCTTCCTCCTTCCTTCTTCCTCCTAGCTCCTTCTTCCTTCCTCCTTCCTTCTTCCTCCTAGCTCCTTCCTCCTTCCTCCTTCCTCCTTCCTCCTTCCTTCTTCCTCCTAGCTCCTTCCTCCTTCCTCCTAGCTCCTTCCTCCTTCCTCCTTCCTCCTTCCTCCTCCTTCCTCCTTCCTCCTTCTTCTTCTTCTTCTTCTTCTTCTTCTTCTTCTTCTTCTTCTTCTTCTTCTTCTTCTTCTTCTTCTTCTTCTTCTTCTTCTTCTTCTTCTTCGGCATCATCATTGTCATCGGCGTCATCATAATGATGATCATCACCATCACGACAACAATCTGTTCAGTTCAGTCTCTTAACCCTGAGATGGGTTGTTGAGGCACCACTGCTGACTTTCGGACAATCTTCCTCTATCGATCTCTATCCTCTGTGGCTCGCTGTGAGTCAGCAAAGGTCAAGCCTGTCCACTCTTTGATGTTGTCTTCCCACCTCTTTCTCTGCCTGCCTCTCCTTCTCCCACCTGGTACGGTACCTTGCAGGATGGTCTTGGCCAGCCCACTGCCTCTTGACACGTGACCGTACCACTTCAGCTTTCTTCTTTTCACGATTGAGAGCAGGTCTTCGTACTGTCCAATTGCTCTCCTGATCCACGACAACAATAACTACATTAAAAAGTGCTTCGTTTCCTTCAGACTCACCACGTGGTGGGAAATTGCCTACCTCGCGCCAGTCCTGACTCTGTCCATTGTGTGGCTGACTGATCAGGACGTCTGGATTCGACCATACAGAGGTTACATGAATTGCAGAGTGTACATGACCCTTCAAATGATTCTGTACCTCAGAATTCTCAGGTAGGTCTTTAGGCGTGAATTTCGACACTCACGACTGTAATTTATTCTCGCTGCAACAGTGTAAATCTTCTCTGGTGACGATGGAAACACTACTTTCTAGCTTGGAGGTTTTCGTCTCATGTGGAGATACAAACGTGTCAAGTTATAGGTGCGTCCTGTAATAAATACAGCAGAGGATAGGCAGACAATAGTTTGGACAATTAAGGGCCCTTCACCAAGTAAATCAAATAGAGGCGATGCAGGGGTTCGAGAGGATGGGAAGCAGAGGCATTCTGTGAACCCGAGTCAGTAGTGACTCTGGCACAGTTCACAATGAATGCGTAATAGACTTGACCCTTCGCATTACAGCATTGCGCCAAAAATAGTTCGTTCTGATACTACTTTTTTCTCTCCACTTTTTACAGAAATCATTCAGATATCAAAACTTGTTTCCATTTCAACACAAACATTTTATTTTGTCGAATGAACGCTTGTTTATTGCCTCAACAAAAGTAAGTTACGCGTTTTGTGCGAAATACTCTTAGAACTACTTTAACGGGAGCAGATCGGCTATCCCACAAGCCTCTCGTGTGACCTCCATCTGCACATTTCGGACGAAAACCTTCCATCACGTGATATCAACTGAGATAGCGAAACTTTCGCCGGTAGGCGAAGTCTCTAGTGAACTAGAATGAAGCAGATGAGCACTGGTGCGCGTTGCTTACGCTAGTATCTTGCTAGATCTTGCAAGAAAAGCGAGGCGAGTGCGTTTCCCACAGCGTCTCGCTTACAAGGAGGCTCGACGTTTGCCGAGGAAGCTTCGGAGGTACTTAGCCGCGTTGAGTCGGATGACCCAAAAGGGCGGGGATCGTGCCAATCGGGGTGCTGCTCACAGACGGCAGTGCCTGTAATGTGCTTCTCATTGTCCGAGAATGGAAAAGTGTACGCACACGGAAGGGTTTGCTGTTTGAGTGTTCATTTGTATATTATAAGGAGTATGTAAATATATACTTTCTTAACGAACATTTATTTTTGTCGTTGCATACATGAAGGAGCGTCAATACACCGTGCATTTCCACTCTCTGAATTTTGTACCTTGAATTGACCCGTAGTGTATCGAACCACAAACTTTTCGACTAAATTGTATATAATTGAACCCGGGTTGCTCTCTTTTATTTGTGGAAATGTTCCCTTGGCGTTCGAGATGTCAATTTGATATATTCTATCAAATGAAAAACTGTTGTGATGCCTGTATCATCATGTTACTTCATCTAAAGGCGCCTGTACAAGTACCGGTTTTCAAGCCGATTTTGCTCCCGATCCAGTCTGACCGTGCGTGTAAAAATCGGGTTGACAGCCACACGCAACGATTACACCAAGACATCGCACTTAAGAGATTTTCAGCGAGGTCAGAATTTAGAGTTACGTCCCTTCGCCGAGCTATGGCAACGACGCTTTGACGTGTAGCTGTATGTGTGCGACCTGCATTCGTGTTGTAAAATGTAGAATCTTTCACGACCTATTGATGCATTCAACATACAGCTTTGATAAATTAATGCTGTTCATGGCTTACATTTTCTTTGGATGGGGTTTCTAGTATCCCGAAATACAGCATTTTCTGTGCAAAGCGGAGAAAGGTCCGCCATTTAAATTGGCAACTGTCGCGAGATTCTCGTCGTTCTCGCGTCGCCCGGCATAGGAATTGGTCGGGACCAGGTCGGGGAATAGAGCCTGTCCTACCGACAAGAACCAGGCCGGATTGAATGCAAATCAGTCAACCGTTCCGATTCTTGACCGGATCGGCAGCAAAACCGGGGGACAACCGGTACGTATGTAGGAGCCTTAACGGCAACTTCTTCATCGACTCGCGCTAGGACGCAGCAATATTCTCTCAGACTTTCACCTCGCCTGCTGATAAATGACCGTTGCCTAGTGGCCCGCCTCGCCTCGGCTTGTTCGCGAGGAATTATTGGCCAACTAGGTGGGCTAAGCAATGCTCCCCATACTCTTCGTTCCGTCCACTACACTGCACACTGATAAAAGCCAAAAGTAAATGCACCCGGTTTTGCATTACTACTTTTCATCGACAACTTAACTAATTGGTGCCCTAACTGTACTGTGTTGTTGTTTTATTTGTTAAATCGAAGTCTTTATTAAACTCCGGCGGGAAATCCATGCCACAATTACAAACTATCAAATCGGTGACCCTGCAAGTGCTAACTACATTTTGCTGGCACATGGCAACATGAAAATACGACAACAGATGAAAAGTGCCTCGCACATTCCAAGAAAAAGGAAACTTATTTTCAAATACAGTCTGCCCTTACGTAACGAAACATATATCAACCAATCAAAAAGACCGTTATGCAGTAGATATAGAAAGGTCAGGACATCCCAAACAGGGACTAGAATACGGCATTCGCGCAATTACCTATATCTATAGGATAAGAGATTACAGTAAATTCCATCTGTTAGAAAAAGTTTATCAAATGTACTAGCTGTTCGCCTGTATTCAGTGTACTCTTGCAGAATAAACAGACTACTACACTGCAAATGTGCGAAGGCGCTGCTTCAGGCTGAGATAGTCCTTCTCCCTCTCCCTCTCCCTCCCCCCCCCCCTTTCCCCCTCCTCTTTGACTCGAAAACCTCCTTATCGCGAATACGATCAACTAATCTATACACAGCTTCAACCATACACGTACTCTGCGTTCCATTGCACTCTGCTTTATCTCTGCTACGATGTAGCAGGCTCAGAAGTTTCGATTGGTTGGTTTCTTTAATTACTTTTAAAAGGACATTATCATTAAAAAATGAGAGAGTTTTGGAGGTCCTCTTTGAATACACGAATCCCCAAAATTATTTCACATTCAATTTTATCCCTCTTGATCGACAAGACAGTTTGATAAAACCATTAGGGTCGATTATCGTTGATAACGAAAGGGAGGTAACCATCACCAGTCATACGGGAAGATCAAGGGAATCCCAAAATGTGTCGTTTGCTACCTCGTTAGAGGCATGGGTATAAATGCCGACGTTTACTACAGATATCAAAACCATGACACACAATCCACTCTGCCACGATGATGAGTGCACTACAACTTTCATTTCTTCGAAATTTGATAGCAATCGGCACGTCTGCCGTGGCGCTGTAGAGTCATTGTTGCCAGGCAACACACATGGAGCACTCTAGTGTGAAGCAGTTAGAGCTCCTGAGGTGCTCCAGCCGCTACGCGACCTTGACAGGAAGTTGACCTCCGCCACAGGGTGAAACGTCACCAAAGATCGTGTATCAATGATAATCGACCCTCATGCTTTTATCAAGTTGTTTATTTGATCAAGATAGAAAACATTAAATGTAAAATCAATATGGGGATTCACATATTCAAATAGGGCCTCCAAAACACTATACGTTTAATGATAATGTTCTTTTAAAGTTCTTTATTTAAAAAAAAACAATCAAAATTCCTCAGCCAGCTACGCCGTAGCAGAGATGAAGCAGAGTGCAACGGAACGCAGGGGTACATCTAGCGCAAACGAGGGGGAGAGCACTCTCTGAAGGCACATTACGATTGTTTCCCTCGTGTCGGTAAGCTGTGTAACGACCCTAAGTATGAACCGACCCTAAGTATGAACCGGAAATCGTCGCAGAGTTATCTGCCCGGTACTCTTAATAATTCGACTCTAAAAAGAGACGGCACCCGCCACTCCGCCTGACTGATTTGGCACGCCCGGGGAGTTATGCTAAGATCCGGCCGCGTAAATATATCTGCGTTTTGTGACAAACGTCTTGCTCGGCGGTACTGTACTCCATGCACCTTAACGGTGCGCGTGATTCGGGTGTAATCTTAAGTTAAACGACGTTTATTGGCGCTGCTGAAATGGTCGAAGTCGGAAACATTCGGAACGTCGTTTAGCTTAAGATTACACCCGAATCACGCGCACCGTTAAGGTGCATGGAGTACAGTACCGCCGAGCAGGACGTTTGTCACAAAACGCAGATATATTTACGCGGCCGGATCTTAGCATAACTCCCCGGGCGTGCCAAGTCAGTCAACGGTCGCGTTTTATAAAACCAGACTACAAATAGACTACAGGGAGGTGACTCCCATATTATTTCCGGCAGGGGAGACGGCTTTTCACGGGAAAAAACTTTTTTGAACGCTACATTATGTGTTAAACGACACAAATGCACCAAAAACACAAAACCTCGTAAAGCAACTAATGCGTCGTTTGTCGGGATATATTCCATGCGAAGAACAGGTGCAGGAGCGGTAAATCGCATAAAGAGAGAGCCGGGCAGATAACTCTGCGACGATTTCCGGTTCATACTTAGGGTCGGTTCATACTTAGGGTCGTTACAAGCTGTCGTGATACAGGTATTTCGTACATCTGTGCGTGCACGCAGACATCACTATCACGTGGATGTGAAGAAGACATGCGCCGTAATGAATTTTGGTATGCGCCTCAAAATTGATTGGGAACGATCGCAAGGCTGCAACATCAGTCATAAATTCCAAAGAGATTGGTCGACCGTAAAATATATTTCTACTGATTTCCGATGGGGACAAAAAAACATCACGAACGATTTCTGTGGTCATCTGCTCTAAGCCGGTGAGAGGTTTGATAAGAAACAGACGACAAGGTCAACGGATGCAAAATAAACTGCATCACACGATTTTTAAGGCGTGACTGTATATATATACTACTTTAAGCTATTATTTGCAAACTAGTGTTCATAGACCTCTTAAATAGTTGCCTACTAATGTGTCGCTTTATTATCCGTCGAGATTCGAACAATATCAACTTGCATTTTAAAATATTTGAATGATATTTCGGATCGTCGTTGGATGCGAGGGGATGGGGTGGAAGGTTCTCCATTATCTTCGCGACTCATGAGCTATATTTATTTTCGCCCCGGTCAGAATAGCGCAGTTTGCACAAGCTTCGAGAACACTCCGCATCCTCCTGCTGTCTTTGCGCTCGTCCGGGATGGAGCTGTTCAGCCTTTTCCTGCTGGTGGTCATCACAATCTCGCTTTTCGGTGTCTTCGAATACATAGTAGAGGTGACTGAAACCAGCGAGGTCACGGTGAGTGGAATAACACGAGAAAGACAGTTGTCATCTAGAATGTTCCTGGCCTGACGAATCATAAGGGGATAGTCGGTAGGTTGACTACCAAACTGCGTTTCCGCATATTAAGAAACCCTTGCTGGGTCACTGTCACATCTCTACCTTCCTGTGTGCACCCGCCTATGGGAACATTGCATTATGGTCAAAAGGCTACTCTGTCTCTGTCTCTCTCTGTCTCTTTGTCTTTGCCCCTGTCTCTGTCTCTCTGTCTTTCTGTCTTTCTCTCTCTCTCTCTCTCTCTCTCTCTCTCTCTCTCTGTCTGTCTCTCTCTCTGTGTGTCTCTCTCTTTGTGTGTCTCTCACTTTGTCTCTCTGTCTGTGTGTCTGTCTGTGTGCCTGTCAGTGTGTCTGTCTGTCTGTCTGTCTGTCTCTCTCTCTCTCTCTCTCTCTCTCTCTATATATATATATATATATATATATATATATATATCTCATATCTTTGTTTCTGTCTCTCTGTCTTCATCATCGTCATCATCAGCGCCATCATCATCATCATCCTCATCATCATCATCATCATCATCATCATCATCATCATCATCATCATCACCACCACCACCACCACCACCACCACCACCACCACCACCACCATCACCACCACCACCACCATCATCATCATCATCATCATCATCATCTTCACCATTATTATTGCAAGGACGCAATCACCGCCATGTACTGGGGCGTGCTGACCTTGTCCACCGTTGGCTACGGTGACGTCGTCCCCACTGGCTGGTGGGGACGATTTGTGGCTGCTGCCTGTGGCATCAGCGGTCTCGTGGTGCTTGGAATGCCCATCCCCATCATCACCAGCAAGTTTCACAGGTACCGCCCTACCCTCACCCCCACCCCCCACCCCCACCCCACCCCTTGTCCATGTGCAGTTCCATTCGAACAAGACTGGGAAAAGATCATCACCGCTTGCCAAGGTACAAACAAGGGTGTTGTCACCGCAAGCCACTGTTGTCAAATTGGCGGCAATCCTAGAGATGGTTTGTGCAAATGATTCTGCATCGAAAAATGTTGACTGAAGGCGAACTGAGAAAAATATGGATGCCTCAGGTGCTTACTTTAAAAATGCACGATTTGTTAGAAATATTCTCTTCAGTGTTCAATTGGCGATACAAATCGCGAGGATATCTAAGATTTTGACAGTTTATTCTTTAAAAATGTATAGAGATAATGGTGTTTTGATACGCATTGGCTATGCTTTTTTAGAGCAAGATTTATAATTAAAAGATATTGATATCTTCAGTAACCTCGATCAAGCTATTCACATCACTGGCAGTTTATTTTTGGCGGATGAACATTTTCCATGTAGAGCCAGCTAACAACATACTTGCGCGAGGGCGAAAAGACTCACATTTCGACTGACTTTAAAACTCCCGTTATCCTCTGCAATAATCGTAACTTCTAATGTCCGAATCTCGTTTCAGCAATTATCTACAGTATCCCTAACTTCTAATGTCCAAATCCTGTTTCAGCTTCTACGCTTTCCGCTTCTCTGATGATCTCGACGAGGATGACACGCCAGATCCACAGACACCGCCGCGAAACAGTTTGTCATCTGCAATTATCATCGAGAGCAGACGAAGCCTTGACGCGTCGGCAACAGCATCTAAACAACCAAAGAGTTTCGTCACGTCGACGTCGGATATTATACGAAGGTGCCCACCAGGGACTCTGCCACTGGCGATGAGATCTATGACTAACGTTATTCGCCCTAGCAAGATAGCGCAGTAGGAGTTTGTCTTACATCGCAAACTTTCGCCATCGCCGCTCTCATTGCCACTATCCGCCTCTTTGACCACTTTGACTGCCACCGTCGTCTGTACACCTTACTTTGATAGTAATTGCGAAGTTGTCGCATTCACTCGTCCTTCCGTCGTTCTCATGCTTTGGACGACCTCTGGCTTTCTGGCTCAAGCAGTTACTGGTAGTTCAGTGCGGAAATGCTTCCAATGAAGCTTAAGACACTGAACATAGAAACACCTATCATTGCCTCATGGACAAACTATCGTTGATACTTGCGTCAAACAAGACTCATCTGTGCCACTAAATACGCTTATCTTGTGTGTGTGTGTGTGTGTGTGTGTGTGTGTGTGTGTGTGTGTGTGTGTGTGTGTGTGTGTGTGTGTGTGTGTGTGTGTGTGTGTGTGTGTGTGTGTGTGTGTGTGTGTGTGTGTGTGTGTGTGTGTGTGAATCCACTGTACAAGAGGGTCCAACGCATACTGGAAACAAACCTGCTGTGTGCTGTTAGGGTACAAAAAGAATGATTGAAGAATGCTGAAGCGCCACCAAAGGCGATATTGGTCAGGCGTCTATGTTCTTTCTATGAAAAGACGAGTTATGGAATGCAGTACAATCCAGACAAGTTATCTTGTGACCGGTATCTGCCTTTGGATCCGTGCAGAGGCTTGCCGCTTTCAGTTTCATTCATGGACTGTTTGAACCCGAATAAAGGTCTCTGGAGAGGGCTGGTTAATCAAAGTGATCGAACATG
>JAWQFJ010002600.1:117736-119823 GCA_034096865.1 Theodoxus fluviatilis
AAAGTTCATATAAATAAAAAAGAAAAATATCGCAATAACTAAAATAAACAACAAAAGGTACCTCATCTACAGGAAAAAAGACAAATAACATGAAAGAAATCTAAAAAAAACCCAAATAGAAGAAATATCAACTATACCAAAAAACTGCAAAAGATAAATAGAGATTAAAGTTATACATGAGAAACAAACAACAAAAAAAAAAAACCATAGACAAAAAAAAAAAACTATAAAATCATAAAAAATGAAAAAACAGAAAAGAAAAGACCAAAGAAAAAAACTTTTTTTTTACTAGAAAATAATAAAAATAACAAGTTTTTGAAAAATGAAACTATGGAAACCCGATCCAAATACAAATACGAGAGAGCCAAAGACGATGAGGCCATATTCTACGAACAAACCGTTGAGCATGCAAAAATACTAACTGAACGAACTAGATTTTGCACGTTTCCTGATGAAAAGGGTAATAAGACATAAGATGATCAAGGAGAAAAGATTATAAAGGTAATAGAAATATTAAAAAGTCCAAAAAAAAAACAAAAAGATAAAAGTGGGAAATAATAACGAGAATATTCTCATAGAAGAACGAGAAAAAGATGCAAAAAAAAAAATTCTAATAAAATATGCAGGCGTAAAATAATAAAAAGAAAAGGAATACGTTTTTAAAACACACGAAATGAAATGCAAAAAAATTAAGGATCCGTAATCCTGTCCATTGCCAATGTAAGGAAATAAGAACAAAATAACTGAAATATCGCATATAACAAGTAGTACAAGCTATCATAAAAGGGACAGTAAACCAGAAACGGCAGCTAATAAAGCCATAAAATACAATAAGGTTGACAAAGGAACGTTCAAAAGAACACTAATGAATTAAGATCAAACTAATATTACTACATAAAGCATAAAAGTTCATAGAAAATTCGACTCATAAGTAGACATGCGTATATTCAGTACTTATGTAGGACAGTAAGGGATGACTATTTAAGTATGAGGACTAAGCAAAGGGTAAAAAATCTAAGAAAACTAAGGTAAAAAATCAACGATAACAAACTAATCGTTAAACCTATATAACACAAAAAAGAGAATTCATAAAATGAACTGTTTAACTGAAAAACCGAAAACAATGGCGGAAGAAAAATGGAAAGGTAACCACCTCGCAAGAGCCCCTATAGTGGGAAAGAAAAATTAAAAATGAAAAAAAGAAAAAATGATGAGAAAATAGGCATAGATAAGAAGATATGAATGATGGTGAAGAGAGAGGAGATATAGAGATGGAAATGAGTAAGAGAATAAATTAAAAAAATAACAATTCTTTTACATTAAGTTAATGTGATAAGGTTTCATGTTATAATAAAATTTAAATAAAAAGTAAAAGCTAAAAAAAAAAATAAAAGCAAACGGGAAAATATAACAAAGAGTGATTACGTTAAGGCCCCAAAGACCAAATCATAAGGTCAGAACGTTTAGTTATGTTTAATAAAATCGGATCAAGAAGTTACCATGACCACACATTGGCACAGCGAAAAAAAAAAAAACAAAACTGAGTTTACAAGAAGAAGACAGAGAGAATTAAAACATAAAAACTTAAGTCATTGTAGAAATCGATGTAACATGGAAAATATATATATAAAACGTACAATAAAGTCAATATTATCACCAAGCTACAGAATTATTAGCATTAAACAAGAAACAGAAAAGAAAAAAAAAAACAAAATGAGAAAAAAATATGAACCGTATAATGATCAATTTTACCACCAGATAAAAATAAAAACGAATACAACAAATGGAAACCAGTAAAGTGCTATAATAAATAAAGTGAGAAATAATAAAAATAAGGGCAAAAAAAGGTAAAAGACAGAAGACAATAAACAAAAGAAGCAAAAAAAAGAAAAGATAGAAGATAGTAAGGGAAAAAACAAAACAAGGAAATTAACAAAAAAAAATAAAACTGTGTAAAAGAAAGATTGAAAAAAGAATATACTAAAAAACAGCATGATAAGAATAAGAAGGAACGACTAATAAAGAAAAGGAAATAAAAAAAATAACTAAGAAAAAAAAAGAAACAATAAGAAACAGAAAAAATAAAA
>JAWQFJ010002601.1:0-2500 GCA_034096865.1 Theodoxus fluviatilis
TCACATCACATCACATCACATCACATCACATCACATCACTTTACATCACATCACATCTCATCACACCACATCACATCACATCACATCACATCACATCACACCAACTCACATCACATCACATCACATCACATCACACCAACTCACATCACATCACATCACATCACATCACATCACATCACATCACATCACATCACATCACATCACATCACATCACATCACATCACTTTACATCACATCACATCACATCACATCACATCACATCACATCACATCACATCACATCACATCACATCACATCACTTTATATCACATCACATCACATCACATCACATCACATCACATCACATCACATCACATCACATCACATCACTTTATATCACATCACATCACATCACATCACATCACATCACATCACATCACATCACATCACATCACATCACATCACATCACATCACACCACATCACATCACATCACATCACATCACTTTATATCACCACATCACATCACATCACATCACATCACATCACATCACATCACATCACATCACATCACATCACATCACATCACATCACATCACATCACATCACATCACATCACATCACATCACATCACATCACATCACATCACATCACATCACATCACATCGCATCACATCACATCACATCACATCACATCACATCACATCACATCACATCACATCACACCACATCACATCACATCACATCACACCACATCACATCACATCACTTCATATCACATCACATCACATCACATCACATCACATCACATCACATCACTTTATATCACATCACATCACATCACATCACATCACATCACATCACATCACATCACATCACATCACATCACATCACATCACATCACATCACATCACATCACACCACATCACATCACATCACATCACATCACATCACTTCACATCACATCACATCACATCACATCACATCACATCACATCACATCACATCACATCACATCACATCACATCACATCACATCACATCACTTCACATCACATCACATCACATCACATCACATCACATCACATCACATCACTTCACATCACATCACATCACATCACATCACATCACATCACATCACATCACATCACATCACATCACATCACATCACATCACTTCACATCACATCACATCACATCACATCACATCACATCACATCACATCACATCACATCACATCACATCACATCACATCACATCACATCACATCACATCACATCACATCACATCACATCACATCACATCACATCACATCACATCACATCACATCACATCACATCACATCACATCACATCACATCACATCACATCACATCACATCACATCACATCACATCACATCACATCACATCACATCACATCACATCACATCACATCACATCACATCACATCACATCACATCACATCACATCACATCACATCACATCACATCACATCACATCACATCACATCACATCACATCACATCACTTCACATCACATCACATCACATCACATCACATCACATCACATCACATCACATCACATCACATCACATCACATCACATCACATCACATCACATCACTTCACATCACATCACATCACATCACATCACATCACATCACATCACATCACATCACATCACATCACATCACATCACTTCACATCACATCACTTCACATCACATCACATCACATCACATCACATCACTTCACATCACATCACTTCACATCACATCACATCACTTCACATCACATCACATCACATCACATCACATCACATCACATCACATCACATCACATCACATCACATCACTTCACATCACATCACTTCACATCACATCACATCACATCACATCACATCACATCACATCACATCACATCACATCACATCACATCACATCACATCACATCACATCACATCACATCACATCACATCACTTCACATCACATCACATCACATCACATCACATCACATCACATCACATCACATCACATCACATCACATCACATCACATCACATCACATCACTTCACATCACATCACATCACATCACATCACATCACTTCACATCACATCACATCGCATCACTTCGCATCACATCACATCACATCACTTCACATCGCATCACTTCACATCGCATCACATCACATCACATCACTTCACATCGCATCACTTTGCATCGCATCACATCACATCACATCACATCACATCTCTGTACATCGTATCACATCACATCACATCACATCACACCACATCACTGTACATCGCATCACATCACATCACATCACTTTATATCACATCACTTTACATCACATCGCATCACTTTGCATCATATTGCATCGCATCGCATCACATCACTTCACATCACATCACATCATATTACATCGTATCAGCTCACATCACATCACTTCATCACATCACGCCATGTCATATCACAAGTATTGTTCTGGTTGCGTGTTGTACCATAGGTGTTGTACCTTCATCAC
>JAWQFJ010002601.1:7500-15288 GCA_034096865.1 Theodoxus fluviatilis
AGGGAGTGTGTGCTGAACATTTTTAGAAACACAAAGATTTTTTTTAAATGTACAAACTGCACTAGAAATAAACCAAAATACATGTACATACACACACTCAGGATTTAGCCTCACATTCATTGATATGTTCCCAAATCAATGGAGGGTTAAAAATGATAACTAACTGCAGGCATTTGCAGTGAAGAAATACAATAAATTGAGCTTTCAAAATCCATCATCACAAAAATAAATTAGGAAAATATGAAGAGTTCATCAGCACAATTTTAATATTTGACTAGTTAATTTCTGGAATGATTTCATTCTTTGACATCGCCTAAATCTGTGATGTCATCACAAACATGTGGAAATATTAAGAACCTGTGATAATCAAATGATGATTTTAATCCTTTTTTGACTCACATGCGAAGCAAAAGTGAGTCTATGTACTCACCCGTTTCGTCCGTCCGGGCGTCCGGGCGTCCGAAAACTTTATCGTTGGAATTTTCTCGGAGACTATTAAGTCTATCAATACCAAATGTGGCATGATGGTGTATAATGACAAGACCTCAAAAAACATACAAAGTGACTTGACCTTGTTTCAAGGTCAAGGTCGCAGGGGCCATAAATGTTGTCTAAAAAACAGCCATTTTTCACATTTTCTCAATTTTCTCTGAAGGTTTTGAGATTGGATACCTCACCTATACATGGTATATAGGGCAAAGTATGCCCTATCTTTTGATACCAGTTTGGCATACCTTGTTTCAAGGTCAAGGTCACAGGAGCTCTTCAAAGTTGGATTGTATACATATTTTGAAGTGACCTTGACCCTGAACTATGGAAGATAACTGTTTCAAACTTAATAATTATGTGGGGCACATGTTATACTTTCATCATGAGACACATTTGGTCAAATATCATCAAGGTCAAGGTCACTTTGACCCTTATGAAATGTGACCAAAATGGGGTAGTGAACCACTAAAAGTGACCATATCTCATGGTAGAAAGTGCCAATAAGCACCATTTTGCTTCCTATGTCTTGAATTAACAGCTTTGTGTTGCATGACCTCGGATGACCTTGACCTTGGGTCAAGGCGACAGGTATTTTGGTAGGAAAAATGTGTAAAGCATTTCTTAGTGTATGATGTCATTGCTAGGTGTAGTTGTTTGACCTTGACCTTGAGGGTCACCTGAAGGTCAAGGTCATATAAAGGTCAAGGTCAAGCATGTGAGTCATATGGGCTTTGCCCTTCTTGTTCTTGCATGCGGTCAGGCAGGAGTTTGCAGTGAAGGTAGACACGAAATTGAGCCTCGTGCCTAGCAGTGTCATCACAAACAAACAGAATAAAAGCCTTGGAAAGATATTTGAATCTGGGTACATAGGGAGCAACCAATTGGCTGACTGATTACATTGCACATCTGGGTTAGACACCTATCTTTTAATCAAATGGCATTAACTGGTATTAATTTTTTCATTGGGGTGGAATCAATTCAAGGCACTTATTTTCCTAATCAAATATATAATGTTTTGCCGTTGTTTTTGCAATGGATCATGACAAACCTATAAAACAATTGCACTGATTTAAACTACTTTTTAATGTAAGTTATTCACATGTTTCATTCCCCAGTCCTGTAAGGATTATGCAATTTGTAGAAGAAAATCAGTCATGTAACAGCCACGTGGGGTGGGCGGCAATGGGCGGTACAGGATTGAGCAGTGTGGGCGGAAATGGGCGGTACAGGATTGAGCAGTGTGGGCAGAAATGGGCAGTACAGGATTGAGCAGGGTGGACGGCAATGGGCAGTACAGGATTGAGCAGGGTGGGCGGCAATGTGCGGTACAGGATTGAGCAGGGTGGGCGGCTATGGGCGGTATAGGATTGAGCAGTGTGGGCGGAAATGGCTGGTACAGAATCTTAAGAGTGAAAAGTACTTTTTAAACTTCATGTATGTGACCTTGCAAGGAAAACAAGGCTAAAATCAGACAAATGACAAAATGATATATTTCAGCCACAATACGATTCACTCATTCATGCATATCCCAGAAAGAAAAACAAACACGTACATAGAGGATATCTGTAATTTTCCACAACAATGTAAAACCCAGGATAGGAAATATGTGAGGTGGTTCCCTGCTTACTTTTCGCGGCATTTGCTCGAAAACTGTTTTGCCGATACTTGTCTCATCTCACATGTAGCACAATCACAATCTCACCAACTTTTTTCCACTGGCTCCTTGCAGGAATTTGCGGTGAAGGTGGACAAGAACAGAGAGAGACGCCTGGAGTTCATGAGTGACACGCAGAACGAGACTGATGGCGAGGCTACAGAACGGTCACACCAGCCGACTTGGCGCGAGCGGGACCAGCAGCAGAACGATAAGGACAAGCAGAAGAATCAGAAATCTCCAAGCAAGAAGAAACTGGAGCCCTCCCTGAAATGGAAGGCACTGGGAGTGGAAGAATACAAGGAGTGAGTGATCTGAATTCTTTCCTTGAAATTTCTTGGAGAGAGAGAGAGAGAGAGAGAGAGAGAGAGAGAGAGAGAGAGAGAGAGAGAGAGAGAGAGAGAGAGAGAGAGAGAGAGAAGGGGGGGAGGGAGGGAGGGAGGAGGGGGGGGGGAGGGAGGGAGGGGGGGAGGGGAGAAAGAGAGAAAAGGGAGAGAATTTGATATGCATGCAGACTTAGCAAGAAATGGGTGCAGAGAGTTAGGAGAGGGACAAATGCACATGCATGTATACACACACACACACACACACACACACACACATGTATACACACACACACACACATGTATACACACACACATGTGCACACACACACATGTATACACACACACACACACACACATGTGCACACACACACACACACACATGTGCACACACACACTCACACACACACACACACACATGTGCACACACACACACACACATGTGCACACACACACATGTGCACACACACACATGTGCACACACACACACACATGTGCACACACACACATGTGCACACACACACATGTGCACACACACACACACACACACACACACACATGTGCACACACACACATGTGCACACACACACACATGTGCACACACACACATGTGCACACACACACACACACATGTGCACACACACACACACACACACATGTGCACACACACACACACACACACACACACACACACACACACACACACATGTGCACATACACACATGTGCACACACACACATGTGCACACACACATCACACACACACACATGTGCACACACACACATGTGCACACACACACACACATGTGCACACACAAACACACATGTGCACACACAAACACACACACACACACACACGCACACACACACACACATGTGCACACACAAACACACACACACACACACACACATGTGCACACACAAACACACACACACACACACACACACACACACACATGTGCACACACACACACAAACACACACACACAAACACATACCCACACACAAACACATACCCACACACTCGCACACACACTTGCACACACATGAAAGAATAAAAACAGTCAAGTTGATAAAGACACTTAATGGTCTTCATGCATTTCATCTGCTGTGCTCTCACTGTCGGTACTTGTTTTCTTAAAATACATGTGCAGGAGCGTGCCATACTCAAAGTGATGTCACACACATCTTTCTCTGAATGAAAACATTCAAAGTGATGTCACACACATTATTATTATTATTATTATTAATCACTCTTATACCGCGCGATACTCCCACTCAGTGAGACTCAAAGCGCTTCAGCCGATGTCGAGGCTGCCTCTCAGTGTGTAGTGTCTCAAGTCAATGAGACCAGTCTCCTGCTGCCAAGGGCGCTGGCACACTGTTTTCCACAAAGGAGAAATTGTGCGTGCTGGGTGTTTTTATGGTGGCCGACACCCACCCGTCGAGGACATGAGCGTCAGGATCTTTATAGTGCGTGATTTTGATGTTGTGAATGCGTATCACACACTAGACCTCGGTTTATTAAGGTCTCATCCGAAGGACCTGGGGAGAGCTCCATCCTGTCATTTCTGTCCAAAGGAAAAAGAGATAAAAAAATTCAGATAAAAATAAATCACAGAAAGGGTCTAACCAAAAACAGACATGACAGCATGTGGAGCAAAATGAGTCATCACCCTTGAACTGTGTTCCAATAATTATAGTTCTACATGCACAACAATCAAAACATTCTGCATAATTATAGTCCTTTTTAGTCTTCCAAAACATATTTTCATATATGTGTGACATCACTTTGAATATTTTCATTCAGAGGATAGTGTGTGACATCACTTGAAATATTTTCATTCTGAAAAAAGTCTGCAAGACATCACTTTGAATATTTTCATTCTGAGAAAGGTGTATGTGACATCACTTTGAATACTTTCACACAGAGAAAGGTGTGTGTGATATCACTTTGAATATTTTCATTCAGAGAAAGGTGTGTGTGATATCACTTTGAATATTTTCATTCAGATAAAGGTGTGTGTGACATCACTTTGAATATTTTCACTCACAGAAAGGTGTGTGACATCACTTTGAATATTTTAATTCAGAGAAAGCATGTGTGGCATCTGAATGAAAACATTCAAAGTGATGTCACACACATCTTTCTCTGAATGAAAACAATCAAAGTGTTGTCACACACATCTTTCTTTGAATGAAAACATTCAAAGTGATGTCACACACATCTTTCTCTGAATGAAAATATTCAAAGTGATGTCACACGCATCTTTCTCTGAATGTAAACAATCGAAGTGATGTCACACACAGCTTTCTCTGAATGAAAACATTCAAAGTGATGTCACACGCATCTTTCTCTGAATGAAAATATTCAAAGTGATGTCACACACATCTATCTCTGAATGAAAACATTCAAAGTGATGTCACAGACATCTTTCTCTGAATGAAAATATTCAAAGTGATGCCACACATGCTTTCTCTGAATTAAAATATTCAAAGTGATGTCACACACCTTTCTGTGAGTGAAAATATTCAAAGTGATGTCACACACACCTTTATCTGAATGAAAATATTCAAAGTGATATCACACACACCTTTCTCTGAATGAAAATATTCAAAGTGATATCACACACACCTTTCTCTGTGTGAAAGTATTCAAAGTGATGTCACATACACCTTTCTCAGAATGAAAATATTCAAAGTGATGTCTTGCAGACTTTTTTCAGAATGAAAATATTTCAAGTGATGTCACACACTATCCTCTGAATGAAAATATTCAAAGTGATGTCACACATATATGAAAATATGTTTTGGAAGACTAAAAAGGACTATAATTATGCAGAATGTTTTGATTGTTGTGCATGTAGAACTATAATTATTGGAACACAGTTCAAGGGTGATGACTCATTTTGCTCCACATGCTGTCATGTCTGTTTTTGGTTAGACCCTTTCTGTGATTTATTTTTATCTGAATTTTTTAAATCTCTTTTTCCTTTGGACAGAAATGACAGGATGGAGCTCAACTATGAGTGTCAATATTTAGGAGATGTTCTTCTTATTCCTGAACTGTTTGGCATGTCAGTTTCAAATGTTTACAGAAACTTTCATTGGTTGATTTTGTTGTTAACTAACCTGTTGCTGCGCTCATTGATGTGTGAGTTTTGGTGGGTTTTTTAAAATTAATGTTTGATTTGCAGTCATTTCATGCTGAAGGAAATAATTATTATAGTTTTGAAATTGTGTTCAGTTTGTGAATTTTTTATCTTTCTTTTTTGTGTGAGGGGGATTTTTTTATTTTTTTATTTTTTACTGTTGAGAGGATTGCAGGGATGATACTTGATTTGTGTCTCCTCAGGAATGAATTTGTTTTGCCTATCTTGGCATTCGTTCTTACAATGAATGAAAACATTCAGAATTTTCTGAGTCATGCCTGCTTTTCTTACTAAACTTGTCACAAGTGCTAATTGCAAACAATAGTTCAATAGTTTGTTTAATCAAGTCAGTGAAAAATTCAGCAGAATGGATCATAAGATTCTTTTTTTTAATATTTGAATTTCTTGTTGAATGATACAAGGCTTGTTCGTACATCTCCTATGTATTTATTTACCATTTTGTACTATATTGACAATAGATAAGACTACATTTTCAGAGTAATTAAATTATGTTTTTATTTTTTATTGACCGTAATAGCCTGTGCTATCAGATAAACCATTAAACTTCATACAATACAGTCATATGTGTCTAAACCAGTGTAATGTATTGAACTCTCTCTCTGTCCAAACGAGTGTAATGTATTGAACTCTCTCTGTCCAAACCAGTGTAATTTATTGAACTCTCTCTGTTCCAGAAAGGACAAGAATGAGAATCAGAATGCCAAAACGAAGAAGACTGAAAAGAGGTAAGTGTATTGCTTTGTATTTTGTATTTTACCGTTGTTGCATTGCAGTTATTGGTGTCTGACACGGAAAAACATGGTATAGATTAGATATCTGTAGACTCACCTACACATTATTTTCTTTCTCTCTGTCTCTGTCTCTGTCTCTCTCTCTCTCTCTCTCTCTCTCTCTCTCTGTGTCTGTCTCTCTCTCTCTCTCTCTCTCTCTCTCTGTGTCTCTGTGTGTCTCTCTGTGTCTCTCTCTTTGTCTCTCTGTGTCTCTTTCTCTCTCTCTCTCTCTCTCGGTCTCTGTCTCTCTCTCTCTCTCTCTCTCTCTCTCTCTCTCTCTCTCTGTGTATGTGTGTCTGTCTGTCTGTCTGTCTGTCTGTCTGTCTGTCTGTCTGTCTGTCTGTGTGTCTGTCTGTCTGTCTGTCTGTCTGTCTGTCTGTCTGTCTGTCTGTCTGTCTGTCTGTCTGTCTGTCTGTCTGTCTGTCTGTCTGTCTGTCTGTCTGTCTGTCTGTCTGTCTGTCTGTCTGTCTGTGTGTCTGTCTGTCTGTCTGTCTGTCTGTCTGTCTGTCTGTCTGTCTGTCTGTCTGTCTGTCTGTGTCTGTCTGTCTATCTCTCTCTGTCTCTCTGTCTCTCTCTCTCTCTGTCTCTCTGTCTCTCTCTGTCTGTCTCTCTCTGTCTCTCTGTCTCTCTGTCTGTCTAACGGTCTGTCTGTCTGTCTCTCTGTCTGTCTAACGGTCTGTCTGTCTCTCTGTCTGTCTAACGGTCTGTCTGTCTGTCTGTCTGTCTGTCTGTCTGTCTGTCTGTCTGTCTGTCTGTCTGTCTGTCTGTCTGTCTGTCTCTCTCTCTCTCTCTCTCTCTCTCTCTCTCTCTCTCTCTCTCTCTCCTCTCCCTCAATTCAAAAAGAGATTATATAATAGTGGTAAATCATCGAGTTTTATATAAGCTTTTCTGTCCTTCAGAGCTGTAATATGTGGATTTTTCCTTTTGAAAATTTCAAATCAACCAGAAGTCATTTATGTCCAAAGTATGTTTAAATATTAAGCTCTCAATTTCTCAATTAAGTTGTGTAAATATTTACTTTCTTTTGGTATCTTTTAGTGTTTTGGTGTATTCTGCCCTATATTTTAAAAAACCTTTAGACTTGAAAAGGAAAGTAAAGAAAGTCAAAGGAGGAGCAGAGGAGGCAGCGGCGGCGGCAGTGGAGGAGGAGGAGGAGGAGGAGGAGGAGGAGGAGGAGGAGGAGGAGGAGGAGGAGGAGGAGGAGGAGGAGAGAAGGACGAGGAGGAGGAGGAGGAGGAAGAAGAAAAAAAGAAGAAAAGAAGAAGAATAAGAGAAGAAGAAGAAGAAGAGAAAAGGAGGAGGAAGGGAGGAGGAGTAGGAGGAGGAGGAAGAGGAGGGAGGAGGAGGAGGAGGAGAAGAAGGAGGAGGGGAGGGGGAGGG
>JAWQFJ010002601.1:15310-20310 GCA_034096865.1 Theodoxus fluviatilis
CTCAGCCAGGGGCCTGCTCCAGTAGCTCAGCCAGGGGCCTGCTCCAGTATAGCTCAGCCAGGGGCCTGCTCCAGTAGCTCGGGCAGGGGCCTGCTCCAGTAGCTCGGCCAGGGGCCTGCTCCAGTAGCTCAGCCAGGGGCCTGCTCCAGTAGCTCAGCCAGGGGCCTGCTTCAGTAGCTCAGCCAGGGGCCTGCTCCAGTAGCTCAGCCAGGGGCCTGCTCCAGTAGCTCAGCCAGGGGCCTGCTCCAGTAGCTCGGGCAGGGGCCTGCTCCAGTAGCTCAGCCAGGGGCCTGCTCCAGTAGCTCAGCCAGGGGCCTGCTCCAGTAGCTCATTAAGGGGTCTGCTCCAGTAGCTCAGCCAGGGGCCTGCTCCAGTAGCTCAGCCAGGGGCCTGCTCCAGTAGCTCAGCCAGGGGCCTGCTCCAGTAGCTCAGCCAGGGACCTGCTCCAGTAGCTCAGCCAGGGGCCTGCTCCAGTAGCTCAGCCAGGGCCTGCTCCAGTAGCTCAGCCAGGGGCCTGCTCCAGTAGCTCAGCCAGGGGCCTGCTCCAGTAGCTCAGCCAGGGGCCTGCTCCAGTAGCTCGGCTCAGGGGCCTGCTCCAGTAGCTCAGCCAGGGGCCTGCTCCAGTAGCTCGGCCAGGGGCCTGCTCCAGTAGCTCAGCCAGGGGCCTGCTCCAGTAGCTCGGGCAGGGGCCTGCTCCAGTAGCTCAGCCAGGGGCCTGCTCCAGTAGCTCAGCCAGGGGCCTGCTCCAGTAGCTCAGCCAGGGGCCTGCTCCAGTAGCTCAGCCAGGGGCCTGCTCCAGTAGCTCAGCCAGGGGCCTGCTCCAGTAGCTCAGCCAGGGGCCTGCTCCAGTAGCTCAGCCAGGGGCCTGCTCCAGTAGCTCAGCCAGGGGCCTGCTCCAGTAGCTCAGCCAGGGGCCTGCTCCAGTAGCTCAGCCAGGGGCCTGCTCCAGTAGCTCGGCCAGGGGCCTGCTCCAGTAGCTCAGCCAGGGGCCTGCTCCAGTAGCTCAGCCAGGGGCCTGCTCCAGTAGCTCGGCCAGGGGCCTGCTCCAGTAGCTCAGCCAGGGGCCTGCTCCAGTAGCTCAGCCAGGGGCCTGCTCCCGTAGCTCGGGCAGGGGCCTGCTCCAGTAGCTCAGCTAGGGGCCTGCTCCAGTAGCTCAGCCAGGGGCCTGCTCCAGTAGCTCAGCCAGGGGCCTGCTCCAGTAGCTCAGCTAGGGGCCTGCTCCAGTAGCTCAGCTAGGGGCCTGCTCCAGTAGCTCGGCCAGGGGCCTGCTCCAGTAGCTCAGCCAGGGGCCTGCTCCAGTAGCTCGGGCAGGGGCCTGCTCCAGTAGCTCGGCCAGGGGCCTGCTCCAGTAGCTCGGCCAGGGGCCTGCTCCAGTAGCTCAGCCAGGGGCCTGCTCCAGTAGCTCAGCCAGGGGCCTGCTCCAGTAGCTCAGCCAGGGGCCTGCTCCAGTAGCTCAGCCAGGGGCCTGCTCCAGTAGCTCAGCCAGGGGCCTGCTCCAGTAGCTCAGCCAGGGGCCTGCTCCAGTAGCTCAGCCAGGGGCCTGCTCCAGTAGCTCAGCCAGGGGCCTGCTCCAGTAGCTCAGCCAGGGGCCTGCTCCAGTAGCTCGGCCAGGGGCCTGCTCCAGTAGCTCAGCTAGGGGCCTGCACTAGTAGCTCGGCCAGGGGCCTGCTCCAGTAGCTCAGCCAGGGGCCTGCTCCAGTAGCTCAGCCAGGGGCCTGCTCCCGTAGCTCGGCCAGGGGCCTGCTCCAGTAGCTCAGCTAGGGGCCTGCTCCAGTAGCTCAGCCAGGGGCCTGCTCCAGTAGCTCAGCCAGGGGCCTGCTCCAGTAGCTCAGCCAGGGGCCTGCTCCCGTAGCTCGGCCAGGGGCCTGCTCCAGTAGCTCGGCCAGGGGTCTGCTCCAGTAGCTCGGCCAGGGGCCTGCTCCAGTAGCTCAGCCAGGGGCCTGCTCCAGTAGCTCGGCCAGGGGCCTGCTCCAGTAGCTCAGCTAGGGGCCTGCACTAGTAGCTCGGCCAGAGGCCTGCTCCAGTAGCTCAGCCAGGGGCCTGCTCCAGTAGCTCGGCCAGGGGCCTGCTCCAGTAGCTCGGGCAGGGGCCTGCTCCAGTAGCTCGGCCAGGGGCCTGCTCCAGTAGCTCGGCCAGGGGCCTGCTCCAGTAGCTCAGCCAGGGGCCTGCTCCAGTAGCTCGGCCAGGGGCCTGCTCCAGTAGCTCAGCCAGGGGCCTGCTCCAGTGGCTCAGCCAGGGTTGGCCCCAAGCAGCCAAAGGACTATCTGAGGGCATCAGGACAGGGTCTGATCATACAGATTCAGACTCGGCCTAATTCCTGCCATAGATCCCGAAGCGTTTTCTGTTTAACTCCCACAGGGTTTTGGCTCTGCATTAGGAAATGGAAAACTGTAGATGAGACGGCCTTTGACCCTTATCCTGGTAGTCTCGGCATATGCTGCAAGGTTATGACTGGCCCAAGCCTGCTTGCTGCAGCATATGCCTCAAGTGCTTGGGGGGGGGGGGGGGGGGGGGTTGGGGGGGGGGGGGGGGTTGGGGGGGAGTGGGAAAATCGTGAACTGTGCTTTCCAAAAATTATCCAAAAATTCTGCATGAACATTTTCCTAAAACAAAGACAGGAATGTGGTCGTTGTTCAATTGTGAGTACATTTTGTATAGTTTTTGCTGTGTTTAGTTGGATAGTCTGAAAGGCATGAGCAAAAGAAAAGTATAGGTGTCTTGTCTTTGAAATGTATTCTTTTTTATAAAAGTCGTGCTGACAGACGAAACAGTCCCAGTTATAACGCCAGGGCAAGGGTTGATATGAATAAAAATAACTTGCCATAACAACCCCTACTGGAGTTTCGTTATGCAAGGCATAGCACTACTCTAACTGACGTCTTCTCTAAGCGAGGCTTTTATAACATTCAATTTGCAGCATACATGGTGTGGCATACTGTCTTAGGCTATGATCTTAGATGTTCATCGCTGCTGTTTATGTTCATGTACTACATTGAAAAGAGAGAAAACTCGTCTTCATTTTCAAGAGAGAAAAAAAACTGTGAATGTTCCTTCCCTACAAGATTTCGCTCTGTTTTGGGGACTATTGATCATGATTATGAAACAAAAATGGAGGTAGATATTATGAAGTTACAGTGATGTGGCGGGTGCGGGTGGGGGTGGGGGTGGGCAGATGTGCACATGAGTATGTGTGTGTTCTTTAGTTTGAGAAATAAGGAGGGGGAAAAAAAATATGGATAAAGAAGAGAATGAGGATAAGAGTTGAGGATGCGGTGGAGAATATGCATAACATGAAACAGGTGCAATATTCAGAATGGAAAAGGTGTTTGTGGTCGTAGTAATAATAGTAGTAGTTACCGTTGTGGTTCTAGTTGTTTTTGTGGTTGTGGCTGCTGTGGCTGTTGTTGTTGCCATTGTGGTGGTGTTATCATTGTGGTTATTGTTGTTGTTACTGTCATGATAGCTGTAGTAGTGACCACAGTATCAGTCGGAGTGAGGTTTGGAACTGGAGCTCACGAAAGAATGGGCTGTCATAACAAGGAGACGTGAGTGAGAAGAGGATGAAAAAGAGAACAAATGCATGCATGAATAATGGTAGAGCTGAGGTGATAGAAAGAATGAAGCAGAAGGAAAATCCTATCAGCAAAGATTTTTATAATTCCTGGCAGCTACAGAAATTGATGGTGAGAAGAATATAATTTGACACGTGAATGTGTTTTATTCTTTATATCATTTACATATCTATCAAGAGTGTTGGCAGGAGCATATTCAGGTCTACACACCATTTCCCTGGTCATTTGCATTTGACGATTCGTATCAAAAGATGGGGGGGGGGGGCGGGGGTGTCTAGTCTTACCCCCGACCGAAAAGGTTGTCGTGTCTGAATCCCTGGCACCGTCTTGCAGGAGCGTCAAGACCAAGACACCTGCGGAAGAAGACGCCTTCAGTGAGAGCTCGTCTGAGAGTGAGGAGGAAGAGGAGATGGTGGAGCGACGCACGGAGGCCAATGCTGATCTCCCGTCTGAATACTGGCAGATTCAGAAGCTGGTCAAGTACCTCAAGGTATCGAGAGCAGACATGGCACTGCTTGGGGATGGAGGTGGAGGTGGTTGTGGTAGTGGTGGTAGTGATGGTAGTGATAGTGGTGATGGTAGTGGTTATGGTAGTGGTGGTAGTAGTAGTAGTGGTGGTTGTTGGAGTGGTGGTGGTTGGAGTGGTGGTGGTTGAGGTGGTAGTAGTGGTGGTGGTAGTAGTGGTGGTTGTAGCAGTTGTGGTGGCAGTGGTTGTGGTGGTGGTAGTGGTAGTGGTGGAGGTAGTGGTAGTGGTGGTTGTAGTGGTGGTGGTGGTGGTGGTGGTGGTTGTGGTGGCAGTGGTTGTGGTGGTGGTGGTGGTAGTGGTAGTGGTGGTTGTAGTGGTGGTGGTGGTGGTGGTTATGGTGGCAGTGGTTGTGGTGGTGGTGGTGGTAATGGTAGTGGTGGTTGTAGTGATGGTGGTGCTGGGAATGATTGTAGTAGTTGTATTGGTGACAGTGATGATGATGATGATGATGATGATGATGATGATGATGATGATGATGATGATGATGATGATGATGATGATGATGATGATGATGATGATGATGATGATAATAATAATAATAATAGATCACTCTTATAACGCGCAATACTCCCACACAGTGAGACTCAAAGCGCCTAAAAAAAAGAAGAAAAAAAAAGAAAAAAAATAGAAATCAAAAAACACACACTAGGAATGTAAATGAAAGTAATATACATCAAGGTAAGAGAAACAAAGATGAAAAGCAGATGATATAAAACAACACAGCAACACAAACCAGACATTCAGTCAACATTCATACAGACGAAAAAAAACACAAAAACAAACAAACAGTTTATACAGATATGTACAATGCTAACGGTTCTCAGGAAGCAGTCAGGCCCTAGGGGCACTAAACAGAAAAAGCTTTACGGAAAAAATGGGTCTTGAGGTTAGATTTGAAGGAA
>JAWQFJ010002601.1:29400-31900 GCA_034096865.1 Theodoxus fluviatilis
CTGCTTTACGCTATCACCTTTACCATCACAATGTTCTCTTCTCCAATGAAAAACTGCTTTACGCTATCACCTTTACCATCACAATGTTCTCTTCTCCAATGAAAAACTGCTTTACGCTATCACCTTTACTATCACAATGTTCTTTTCTCCAATGAAAAACTGCTTTACGCTATCACCTTTACCATCACAATGTTCTCTTTCTCTTCTCCAATGAAAAACTGCTTTACGCTATCACCTTTACCATCACAATGTTCTCTTCTCCAATGAAAAACTGCTTTACGCTATCACCTTTACCATCACAATGTTCTCTTCTCCAATGAAAAACTGCTTTACGCTATCACCTTTACCATCACAATGTTCTCTTCTCCAATGAAAAACTGCTTTACGCTATCACCTTTACCATCACAATGTTCTCTTCTCCAATGAAAAACTGCTTTACGCTATCACCTTTACCATCACAATGTTCTCTTTCTCTTCTCCAATGAAAAACTGCTTTACGCTATCACCTTTACCATCACAATGTTCTCTTTCTCTTCTCCAATGAAAAACTGCTTTACGCTATCACCTTTACCATCACAATGTTCTCTTTCTCTTCTCCAATGAAAAACTGCTTTATGCTATCACCTTTACCATCACAATGTTCTCTTCTCCAAAGAAAAACTGCTTTACGCTATCACCTTTACCATCACAATGTTCTCTTTCTCTTCTCCAATGAAAAACTGCTTTACGCTATCACCTTTACCATCACAATGTTCTCTTCTCCAATGAAAAACTGCTTTACGCTATCACCTTCACCATCACAATGTTCTCTTTCTCTTCTCCAATGAAAAACTGCTTTACGCTATCACCTTTACCATCACAATGTTCTCTTCTCCAATGAAAAACCGCTTTACGCTATCACCTTTACCATCACAATGTTCTCTTTCTCTTCTCCAAAGAAAAACTGCTTTACGCTATCACCTTTACCATCACAATGTTCTCTTTCTCTTCTCCAATGAAAAACTGCTTTACGCTATCACCTTTACCATCACAATGTTCTCTTCTCCAATGAAAAACTGCTTTACGCTATCACCTTCACCATCACAATGTTCTCTTTCTCTTCTCCAATGAAAAACTGCTTTACGCTATCACCTTTACCATCACAATGTTCTCTTTCTCTTCTCCAATGAAAAACTGCTTTACACAATCACCTTTTCCATCACAATGTTCTCTTCTCCAATGAAAAACTGCTTTACGCTATCACCTTTACCATCAGAATGTTCTCTTCTCCAATGAAAAAGGCGAAGGCGTAGTTTTATAATAGCGACTTTTCTTCCAAGTCTAGGGCTCAAATTGCTTTACGCTTTACCCCCTGATCTCTGGGCTGGTTGATCAAGTCCTTTTCCTTTTTTTTCACAGGTCTTGGTCAACGTTGTAGGTGCCTTGGGTGAACTAGCCAAGGACCCTCCCAATCGCGTTGCGATTCGAAAAGCCGGTGGCATCTCACCACTGGTCAACCTACTCACTGGCACCAACCAGGCTCTGCTGGTCAACGTCACCAGGGCTGTGGGGCAGTGTGCAGAGGAGCCAGAAAACATGGCGTGAGTAGCTCTGTGGTCTTCGACCTTGCATAGCATAGCGTAGCATGATACAGCATTGCATAGCATGGGCATACCACAGCAGAGCATAGCATGGAAATACCACAGCAGAGCATAGCATGAGTATAACACAACAGAGCATAGCATGAGCTTGCCACAACAGAGCATAGCATGGGCATACAGCAGAGCATAGCATTGCATACCACAGCTGAGCATAGTATGAGCATACCACAACAGAGCATAGCACGGGCATATCACAGCAGAGCATAGCATGGGCCTACCACTGCAGAGCATAGCACGGGCATATCACAGCAGAGCATAGCATAGGCATGTCACTGCAGAGCATAGTATTGGCATATCACAGCAGAGCATAGCATAGGCATGTCACTGCAGAGCATAGTATTGGCATATCACAGCAGAGCATAGCATAGGCATGTCACTGCAGAGCATAGTATTGGCATATCACAGCAGAGCATATCATGAGCATATGGCAGCATTGCAATAGCCTAAAAGTAGCAAAGCATAGCATAGCAAACCATATCATAGCAGAACATAGCATAAGCAAAGCAATGGGCATACCACTGCATAGCATAGCAGGACACAGCAATGCATAGAAATACAGTAGCATAGCATAGCATTGCATAGCAAAGCATAGCAGGACACAATAAAGCATTGCATAGCACTGCATTATGTTATGTTGTGCTTTCCAAGAGCTTAGCTTAGCATACCATTGAATATAAATAATAGTGTAGAATAACAAAGTATAGCGTAGCACAGCTTTATGTTATGCTGGGCTTTCCAAGAGCTTAGCTTAGCATACCATTGAATATAAATAATAATGTAGAATAACAAAGTATAGCGTAGCACAGCTTTATGTTATGCTATGTTTTCCAAGAGCTTAGCTTAGCATAGCTTATCATACC
>JAWQFJ010002601.1:36900-43179 GCA_034096865.1 Theodoxus fluviatilis
TTTCTTTTGTGGCCCAGTGTTGAGCAGTTCTTATGAACTGATCTCAACACTGTTCAAAAACACCTTGGCTTGCACTTTGGGTTTCATTTGAAACAATTATTTTGTCCATAAAAAAGACGCGTCTATTATTAAAACAGAGTTCTTGTAAACAGTGCCAAAAAAGAAGGTGGCCCCTGAATTGTTTTGAGTAGTGTAAATGATCCGTTTCTACTGAGTGAAAATATATCAGCTTCATGAAGCCGTCGCAGTTTCATAAAACCGTTTCTACTGAGGGAAATTGTTTTAGCTGAGTGAAACTGTTTCATATTCATGAAGCGTTGAACACCCGGAACTGTGACGTCATAGCTGCAGTTGATCCGGACGTTGCATTTTTTTTAAATAAGAAAAATAGTCACGTGGAAATATTTTTATTAATATAGATATCTCTACCTTTGTTCGTTTCACATTTAATTTAGTCTTTTAGGGTGCATTTTTAACAACATGTTTTTCTCTTAGGCTCTTTACCCTTGATAGACATATCTGTAATGAAGATTATATCATTATCACTGGGATCATTTGATAGATGATGATGTTCGTGCTCTGACTCATCGTAGCAATGTCCTGTTTAATCAGTCTCTCACCTTTTAGATTTCTCACACTCCGAATTATCATTATAGCTTCTCGTGCATTTATACCCATTCTCTGACGTGACTACCTTCTAATTGAAGGGGCATGCGGTTGTTTCCTGTATCCCCTCGTACTGAGTAGATGCCTTTCCTACCCATTATATCTAGTGCATGAGCACTTTAGCGGATTGCTTCCCTTGTGGTAGATCTCTAAACTGTGAGGAAGATTTATTTTGGCTTAGCAGGGCCTTTGGTTGTAGCATGCATCCCTTGATATTTTTCGATGTGTCTGTTGGTGTCAGTAGAGATATATGTAGTAGCAAAATTGGTTGATTGATTGCACTCACGCCCTTAGGACTGGTTCGGGAGGTTCTCGTATTGTTTGTTATGTTCACCTTTTGGTGTAGTTTCCTAGATGCACGATTTTTGACTCACATGCGAAGCAAAAGTGAGTCTATGTACTCACCCGTTTCGTGCGTCCGGGCGTCCTTTTAATACTTTAACGTTGGATTTTTCTCTGAGACTATTAAGTTTATCAACACCCAATTTGGCATGATGGTGTATGATGACAAGGCCTCAAAAAACATACACAGTGACTTGACATTGCTTCAAGGTCAAGGTCGCAGGGGCCATAAATGTTGTCTAAAAACAGCCATTTTTCACATTTTCTCAAATTTCTCTGAAGTTTTTGAGATTGAATACCTCACCTATATATGGTATATAGGGCAAAGTAAGCCCTATCTTTTGATACCAGTTTGGTTGACCTTGCTTCAAGGTCAAGGTCACAGGAGCTCTTCAAAGTTGGATTGTATACATATTTTGAAGTGACCTTGACCCTGAACTATAGAAGATAACTGTTTCAAACATAATAATTATGTGGGGAACATGTTATAATTTTATCATGAGACACATTTGGTCACATATCATCAAGGTCAAGGTCACTTTGACCCTTATGAAATGTGACCAAAATGGGGTAGTGAACCACTAAAAGTGACCATATCTCATGGTAGACTGCCAATAAGCACCATTGTGCTTCCTATGTCTTGAATTATCAGCTTTGTGTTGCATGACCTTGGATGACCTTGACCTTGGGTCAAGGCCACATGTATTTTGGTAGGAAAAATGTGTAAAGCATTTCTTAGTGTATGATGTCATTGCTAGGTTTAGTTGTTTGACCTTGAACTTGAGGGTCACCTGAATGTCAAGGTCATGCAAAGGTCAAGGTCAAGCATGTGAGTCGTATTGGCTTTGCCCTTCTTGTTTACTTTATTGTTTTGTTGAGTTTTCAACTGTTCAACATTTTCTGAATCGGAATTTGAGTTTCATGACGTAGCCAAGCTTTTAATACAATTTGCTAATATCATTTGTTGCACTATTCTCTTGTTGTACGGGGATTCTCCTAGCTTGCGCTGGGAAATCGAAGTTACAAACGCTGGTGGTCGTTTTCCATAAACTTTATTTACGCACTGGTTGATACACAGCGGTGACAATAATAAGTAGTGTCGTCGTACTCGCTTCACTCTACGCACAGTGCCGCAGAGGACTCACTCCTTCCACAAAGTTAAGCTCTCACCTTAACTCTGTCACATCTGCTGCTCTTGTCTCCTCGTGTCTCAGTCGTGTCTGACTCTCTCTCGCTTTGTCGCGCCTTATATACTTAATCTCAGGTTCCAGATCTTTCGTGAATGAAGCTGCTCGAATAGTCTCTCGTTCGAGCTGGAAATCAACTGACGTCACGTGACACAACAAGATAATTTTAACCTGACTCGATCGCATGCCAGGGCAATGACCTGCCCTATATAAACAAACCGACCATGTCGCGACGATCTAGAACCTTCACAACACATACATACACAAAAGCAAAATGACAGAACTTTAAATTTTTGAAAATTAATATGCCCGTTTTATGCTTGGAAAAAAGTATTACAAACAATAATTACAAGTAACGCACACGCAACTACCAGTGTTACCTACGTTTCTGTTACATTTATGCTTTTGGCTTACAAATTCAATCGCTGATTTTCACATTTTGGCGAGTGTATGAAGATCTCGTGTTTAACAATCACCACATTCTCTATAAGTTGGTGTCACGTGTGAAAACGGAAACTTTGTATCTGCATGTACATACATATATGCATTCATGTGTTCCCCTGCATCTGTATGCACGCGTTAATGAGCTTACATGCATGCAACTGCATGTGTGTGCGTGTGCGTGTGCGTGCATGAATGTTTTGTATATGTGTCCAGGCATTTTTCGTGCATGTATATATAAGACGCAGTCAGATAGACAGACAGACGAACGGACAGAAAGACACTCACATACATACACACACACGCACGCACGCACGCGCGCGCGCACACACACACACACACACAGACGGACGGACGGACAGAAAGGCACAGACAAACACACACGCACACACACACACACACAGACGAACGGACGGACAGAAAGGCACAGACAAACACACACGCACACACACACACACACAGACGAACGGACGGACAGAAAGGCACAGACAAACACACACGCACACACACACACACACACACACACACACACACACATACACAGGCAAACGGACGGACGGACAGAAAGGCACAGACAAACACACACAGACAGACGGACGGACGGACGGACAGAAAGGCACAAACACACACGCACACACACACACACACAGACGGACGGACGGACAGAAAGGCACAGACAAACACACACGCACACACACACACACACAGACGGACGGACGGACAGAAAGGCACAGACAAACACACACGCACACACACACACACACAAACAGACGGACGGACAGAAAGGCACAGACAAACACACACACACACACACACACACACACACACACACACATACACACACAGACGGACAGACAGAAAGGCACAGACAAACACACACGCACACACACACACACACACACACACACACACACACACACAGACGGACGGACTGACACAAAGGCACAGACAAACACACACGCACACACACAGACATGCAGGCGGAGAGACAGTGTGTGTATGCACGTGCAGATGTGGTTAATCTGTGCTTTATACATACATTGTTGCGCGCATACTTGTGCATCAAGATGCCTGATAAGAGAGTGAGTGCGTGGCAACCCCCCACCTCACACCTGTGTGCTGGTGCACTTTGCATGACTGTGTGCGTTTTCATGCATGGAGATTCGTCTGTTCTCGCGCGTGGATGTTCTGCGAAGAGTCTCCTCCGACAATGTCCATTCCCATGATTATTGGATTTATCGACCAGCAGAGCACAAAATCAAATTTCTATGTAACGTCATTTTTGTCGTCTTATCATCATCGTCTTCGTAGTCGTCATCATCGCCATCAATCGTCATCGTCATCGTCGTCGTCGTCGTTGTCGTCGTCATCATCATCATCATTATCATCATCACCACCACCATCATCAGCAGCACCATCGTCGTCATCGTCGTCGTCATCATCATCATCATCATCATCATCATCATCATCATCATCATCATCATCATCATCATCATCATCATCATCATCATCATATCATCATCATCATCATCATCATCATCATCATCATCATCGTTGTTATCAATGACCGTGCACGCCATGATGGTTAGTATGGCGTGGTCCATTGTGACCCTGATATTAGTGAAGCCTCCCGATCTTTCCCATGTTATCTCCTGTGTGTTACGGCAAGGTCTGTGTAGAGAGAGACCAAAATCTGCGGCTGCTTTTGACACACGAGAATGCGCGTGAGAAAAAGAGGCTGCAATCCGAAAAATGTCAAAATGAGAATTTTCAACTTTATTATTCACTTATTCATTCATGCATGTCACTTATTCATTCATGCATATTCACTTATTCATTCATGCATATGCCAGAGAAAACAGAATCTTCGTAGACGAAATCCTTTTTAAAAATAATTTACAGTGGCGTAAATATAAGGAAATTGTTAACGTGGCTTAGTGCAGTGACAACTTTACTCGACGTTTACTCGATAACTGTTTTTCGAACTTTAGCCTCGTTTCTTTCGCAGGGTCACATACATGACAGAATCATTCATCACTAGAGCAATTGCTGTCATGTATCTCTACACAGGTCTCGGTGTAATCTTTCATGTTTTGTCAGACTTGTTGTTATAGCTGCTGTTGTTGTTGTTATTGTTATTATTATTGTTGTTGCTTGTACATGGGCTGATGTAGGAAGTTGTCTGTCCTGGTATGCAATCTCTGTAGAATTACCACCGTGTTTCTTTGGCACTAAATGGGGCTTCTTTGTCTTCAGGATGCGGGGGAGATGGTCCGGTCCTTTGTGGGGGGGTTGGAGCTTATTGTTAGTCTCCTCAAGTCGGAGAACCAGGAGGTGCTGGCCAGCGTGTGTGCTGCCATTGCCAACATCGCCAAGGACGAGGAAAATCTCGCGGTCATCACCGACCATGGCGTGGTTCCCATGCTGGCCCGCCTCACCAACACGGTGCGTGGATTGCCCTTCTTGTTCTTTTCTTTTCTGGAAGAGGGTGTGAGATGTGTTTAACAGTTTTCAGGCGTGGGGAGCATTACTTATGTCTGCCTGCCTGCTTACAGTCCCCTCCCCCCCGTCTCTCTCTCTGTCTCTGTCTCTCTCTCTCTCTCTCTCTCTCTCTCAGTCTTTAGCTCTATCTCTGTCTTTTATCGCGTATCTGGACTAGTGTCTCCAGGGTAGCGATCGGTGACTGTCACGCACTCCAAATTCATCAATACATGTCTGGAACAAAGGGTGCCTGCCCGTCTACGTCGTGTTGCCCGTCCCGCTGCATCCCCCCTCCCTATCGCTCCTGTGCCCTCCCCCCCCCCCCCCCCCCTCCTCCGCTGTCGAACCCTCCCCTCTGTGTGGGTATTGCACTTGGATCGCATATGTCTGCCGAGCTTGTCGGCTATCCTGTGCCTCACTTCGAGTCGTCGGCTGCTCCCTGTAATCTCCAGTAAGCCATCCGTAGGTCGCATCCGACGTCCGTGTCGCGTGGAGATTTGGTTAGATATTACGATGATGAGCGTTTGCAGTAATCTGTGTAGCTGTTATTGTGAAAGGTGTGTGGGATAAGGTGTGCAATAGTTAGAAGAGGCGACGAAGGACTTAAGTCCTCCTCTCACAAGGACGCCTCACGTGATTATTCTCCCCATCCTCACACAACTTTCCATTGTCACGCTGCCATAGTGGTCACTCCTCTGCTTCCTCCAGACCTGTTTGCTCGTCGAATTTGGGCGTATTTTGTACGCCTGGAGGGAGGGAGAGAGAGAGAGAGAGAGAGAGAGAGAGAGAGAGAGAGAGAGACAGACAGACAGACAGACAGACAGACAGACAGACAGACAGACAGACCAGACATGACAGACCAGACAGAGAGACAGACAGACAGACAGACAGACGTGTAGACAGACAGACAGACAGACAGACAGACAGACAGACAGACAGACAGACAGACAGACAGACAGAGAGAGAGACAGACAGACAGACAGACAGACAGACAGACAGACAGACAGACAGACAGACAGACAGACAGACAGACAGACAGACAGACAGACCAGACAGAGAGACAGACAGACAGACAGACAGAGAGACCAGACAGACAGACCAGACAGAGACCAGACAGAGAGACCAGACAGACAGACCAGACAGACAGACCAGACAGACAGAC
>JAWQFJ010002602.1:0-11159 GCA_034096865.1 Theodoxus fluviatilis
AATGTCTTACGTCATAGCAGACGTAATTCTTTTTATACGTCATCTTGACGCCAATTTTTTCATTGCTGAAGAAGTTGCCGGAAGGCATCGAAATATTCTTAGAAGTACAAACACAGAAAGTCATCTTGTTTTTTGTTTTCTTTCTCTTTTTTGGAGATGATGATGATGATGATAACCTTTATTTCATCATCTTTTTTTCTTGGATGAAGTTTTTCTCAGGGAACTTCATCCCTGGTCACTGCGCAGAGACTGGTTCATCTCCACGGTAGGAGAGGCAATATGGGTGAAGCACCTTGCCCACGGATGTAACTCTAGGATCTGCACAGCTTGGGTCTCCGCCACCTAGTGGCAAGTGACTGGGGGCAAGTGCTGTATCCACTGGACTGGAGCTTCAAGACCCCGAGTGAGGTTGTGACAAAGTGCAAGGCTGCTTGGCTTGGAGACTTGGCACGTCTCTTCCATCCTGACTTAAATTTTTTTTCTATCTCTCTCTCTCAGCAGCCACCCGCAGCCAGTCTGCCTGCAGTGTCCACCTCTACAGGGGCAACCACTCTGTCGTCTTCATCAGCGCCGTCACCTTCCACCCCCTCCACGACCTCCACCACAGCCCCTGGGTCATCGAAAGCGGGGGTGGGGCCGGGGACAGGTGGACTGACAGTGGAGGAGATGGTGACCAAGATGGCGCGCAGCAACAACCCAAAGGAAATCACGGCACTCATGGTGGCCGCTGTCTCGACTGAGCCGGACCCTACTGTCCGCCAGAGGTATTCCTGTGTGTGTGTGTGTGTGTGTGTTTGTATGTGTGTGTTTGTGTGTGTGTATGTGTGTGTGTGTGTGTGTGTGTGTGTATGTGAGTGTGTGTGTGTGTGTGTGTGTGTGTGTGTGTGTGTGTGTTTGTGTGTGTGTGTCTGTGTTTTGTGTGTGTGTGTGTGTGTGTGTGTGTGTGTGTGTGTGTCCTCATCTCTCACCCAAGAAATTCCAATCTGAAATACCTCCTTGTCAGCTGTTATCACACGAACCACCTGAGGCAGGCTTTCTAGAACCAATCTTACGCATCATATGCAATTCTCCTACCATACTAGAGGCACTTTAAAAAAATGAGAGGTGCAAATAATGTTCTGAGATGAGAACTCATAGCGAACACTCATGAAGCCCAAAGCATAATTGAACCTGTCCATGCAGGCTCTTGCCGTGAGCACTCTTATCTGATTTTTAACTCATTGGATATGGGTCACACAGATGCTGTGCGACGGGGAGGCATTCCGTCATGTGTCATGTATCATCCGTGCGACCGACCTATGAAAAATGTCCATAGAGGAACGTGGTATTCAAGGGGGACAACTTTTGTTGGCTTGTTTGCTAAGCCACTTGACAATATCAGGCTCAAACTACCAGCTTCCTTCGTTTGTTTACATCCTCACCAAAAAGTCATCCAGTCGATCTCGTTTATGTTGCTTGTGTTCACAAGAAGTTTTAGAGGTGAATATTGAGGGAGGATTAGATGTAGAAGATGTTTTGATGGACGAATGTGAAAGCCGGAGTGAATGTGATGATGGTTTAGATGAATCAGTGGTTGATTTGCCGACATTGCAAGTAAAAATAAAAAGTCAGAAAGTTAAAACACTTTTTTGTGTTTTCATAGCATGCTGTGGGATGATATTGACTTGTTTGAATGTCTGTTGATTTTGCAAGAGGAAATAGTACTCTTTCAAGTGATACAAAGTTCAAGTCTCTGGGTATAGGACTTTTTTCATGGTGATTTTTTTCCAAATCGTCCAAAGAAACCTGTGTAACAAGGGGATGAGCGCCTGCATTATGATTTGCATGCAGTGAGTTCCAATGCCTTTCCAAAGGAAACACACCTCATTGCCCATGAGAGGATTGCACAGGATGCGTCAGGAAAGTGTCTGCAAAACCCGCCCCTGCTTTCCTTGAGATCTTTGGCTTATCCTTGAGGAAAGGGTTTGCACCCGAGGTGGCAGTCATTGATGTTACTCTGTGGAGAAGTGCCCTGTGTGTGGCCGAGATTGGAAACTGGGAGGTGGGACACCAGCCGTGACGAATCCCCACATAAAACTCCCATCATTGCATCCTCAGCCCGTTACAGTGGAAAACCTTAGACTGCTTGATGAAGGGAAAAGTCCTGAGTAGGGGGGGGTATCCTTGATACAATGTTCAAAGACATTTTCACGAATGTAATGGCATATTTGAAAATACCTGCTACTGCATGATAAGTTGTGTATTAAACACTTTCTGATCATTTGATGCTGAGACGCTTGTGAACTACATTCCACTTTGAACAGACTTTGTCTCAGTTTGTATGTACTATGTCACACTATGAACATACCATGTCACAATGAACACACCATGTCACACAATGAACATACCAAGTCTTACAATGAACATATGTCAGACTATGAACATACCATGTCACACTATGAACATTTCATGTCACTATGAACATTCCATGTCACTATAAACACACCATGTCACACTATGAACATAGCATGTCATACCATGAACATGCCATGTCACACTATGAATGTCACTTGATCTCCTCTCATTCAGAGCTGAAAGCAAGCTGACATATTGGCATCTAACACAAAGTTTCACTTTTCCCAAAGAAAACACACACATACACACACACACACACACACACACACACACACACACACACACATACGCACACATTCATACATACACACACACACTCACACACACACATACATGCAACACACACACACACACACACACACACATACACACACACATACATACACATATACATACATACATACATACATACATACATACACACACACACACACACACACACATACATACACACACACACACACACACACACACACACACATATGCAATAAAAAAGAAGCAAGTATTTCAAACAAAATGTGCAGTCTGAGCATGCTGTCATTGTTGTTTTACTCCTGAGAAAACTTTGTGCTTTTCCTTCAAGTCTGATTCAGGACCTCCTTCCTTCATCAGGGAAGGGGTGTGACAACGACTGATGTTCCTTGTGTGTGGCTGCTTGCAGGCTGTTGCTGCAGCTGAAGGAGAAGGTGGAGGCACAGAAGCTGAAGCTCAAGGGACAGCAGATGACGCAGGGAAACGCTGTTGCCTCTACAACCGCACCGTTGCCAGCATCCTCATCCACCACCGCCACCAAAACTCTGCAGACCAACTCTGCAGCAGATGGTGGAAAGACACAAGAAAAGAAGGATGGGAACGAGACAGACGAGGCGGTGTCCACCACCATCATCAAGATGGATGAGATGCCGCTGGCGCTGAAGGCTTTGATGAACGACGTCCTTGGGACAGGATCTTCCCGCAAGCCGGATCCCAAAGACAGCTACACCAAGCTGGACTTTGGCGCCAAGTCCAGCAAGATCCCAGGCCTGGGCGAGATGGCCCCCCCACTCCTCCCAAACACGGCAGTCTCCACCACCGTGGCACCAGCCCTGGCCACCAGCAGCGGCATTCCCCCACCTGGCAAAGTGACTGAGGAGAAGATGGCGGACTCATCCCTCCAGAGCATCCCAGGTCTGGAGACAGCACGAGAGGCCGCAACACCTTCAGCAGAGATGCTGCAGAGCATCCTGGAGAAGATCAAGGCCACCACCGCCAAAGGCCCGCCTCCGGTGTACGGGAAGCAGGCCACGGCAAAAGACTTGGCCACTCTAGCGTCTTTGGAGGTTGCCGCTGCCTCCACCAGCACCACCGCGGGCACTGTGGCCTCAGCAGCGGGTGGCGTGAATTCCTCCGCTGCATCTGCTCTCCCTGCCGCCACCGCCGTTTCTGGTGTTGCCGTGGACGCAAAGTCCAAGAGCTCTGCCGCCTTCCCTGACAGCGAGGAGCTGGCCAAAACCGACCTGGACATGCGGCACCTGCCCCCTCCACCCGCAGTGGTTCCCGTGGATATTGACGAGAGGCAGAGAGGGATCGTCCCACCCATGGATGTCGACCAGAGACACTCCGCCACGCTTGGTCTCCCGCCCCCCGTGTCTGGAGCACCCTGGAGGGGAGCAGAAGACGTGGACCACCGGCGGGCTCCATGGAAAGGACCACCGTCCCAGGGTCATCATGTCCCCCCCCAGGGCCCCCCTCAAAGCCAACCTCCTACTTCTTGGCATCCCTCCGCCCATGCACCCGCCCCCCCTCACCCCCGACCTTCCATGCCAGGGTTTGGGGCCATGGATGTGGACATGCGGCGGCCACCAGGTGTTCCCCCTCAGGGGGGAGCGCCCCCCCGCCCCCCCTTTCACCCTCCCGCCCTGGTAGGTCAGCCCCCCCGGCGGGGGTCGCAATTCACCCCCCAGCCACCACCCCCAGGCCTGGAAGAGCCTGCGGAGAAGCGTCCGAGAATTGATTTTCCACAAGGACCCCGACCCCAGCACGGACCTCGCGGTCCCCCTCCTCACGGCCAGTTCCCCCCCAACCCTCCTCCTCCCTCTCAGCCTGCCCCTCCACCCCCTCCATCCCAGCCCCCTCCACCCCAGCCCCCTCCACCCAATCCACCACCCCCGGTGGGAGGGGAGGAGGATGGAGAAAAGGAGAGGCAGGTGAGGGGGAGGAACAGTGAGGGGGAGAGACGGAAGAGTGAAGACCGAGGCTCTTCCCACAGCGACAGGTCTGGCGGTGAGAAGGGCTCACCTGGACGGGACGAGGAAGACAAGGACGAGCGGGACAGGGGTGGGACGGGGAACCGCCACCCTCCCTACCGCGACTACAACCGCCGTGGATCCTCCGAGCATCACCACCACTCTCGCCACCGCCACCATTGGTCAGGTGGTCGCCCTGACGACAGAGGTAGGGGTGATGACTACTACCGCGACCGCCGAGACAGTAGAGACCGTGATCGTCGCGACCCTTCGCGGCGGGATTCTCGAGACAGCCGAGGAAGAGACCACGATCGCTACCCTCGTGACGGCAGACATTGAAGATCACATGTTTTGAGCCTCTGTATCTGAGGGTTGAAGTGTCATCCACATGCTCCGAGAAAGTGAAAACTCCTTGTGATCTGCGTGTTCATTTTGGGGACCAGCATTTCCTAAGAGCTTTGTTGCGGATTTGTTGACTCACTTAATGTCTGCATGGGATGGCTCTCATAGGGCACTTGTGGTACTGTGCAGTGTCATACAGTTGGAGACAGCGAAAGAAGTCATGGGTTGATTTTTATCAGTGTCTGTTTGACATTTTGGTGACGGCAGAATGGTGTCGATGAATCGTCTTTTGATGACATTTTGAAACTACTTGGGTGAGTTTGAGCTGAAGCTGTCAGATCTGCATTGTGGAGAGTGGAGATGGGTGGCAGAGCTCATCTAAACAACTGCCCTCTTGTTATGTGTTCTGCAGACCTGCAAACTGTCAGAATCTGCTTCACTTCAGTAAAAAGTGTATGTAAACTGACCTCCTCATGTACCCATGTCGAAATCCCACAGGATTAAAAGACAAATTCAAATGGAACTGTCTGGTCGTAACTTGGGGAGAGAAATACCAACCCCCCAAAAAATGCTTTCCTTATTTTATTCAAATAAAGTTCTGATGGGGAACTTTTACCATGATGTGTGATGAAGCAGTGGATGAGTTTTATGGATGTGCTTGCTGTGCTTCTTCTGTACTCTGTCTCCTGTTGAAAATGCTGATATGGCCTGGCTTTGTGTGAGTATCGGCCTGTACCAAGCAAGAGAATTCTGTCTCCTGTGGAAAACGCTGATATGGCCTGGCTTTGTGTGAGTATCAGCCTGTACCAAGCAAGAGAATTCTGTCTCCTGTGGAAAACGCTGATATGGCCTGGCTTTGTGTGAGTATCAGCCTGCACCAAGGCAGAGAAGACAGCTGTCACTTCAGCACTGTTCAGTCAGTGCAAGTCCCTCCTATCGCCAACCCCACGTCCACTGGTGTGGTTGGACTTAGTCCTGGCATTTTCCATGGAAGAATTCTGTCTGTGGGTTTAGCAAGCCGTAGATGCTGTGTGCATCCAGAAAGCAATCTTGTACCCGTCTTAGATTCCTATGCATATTTTGCTTGATTCAGTTCACCTTCCTACAGGGCTGTCTTGTCTTGGTGTGGTGGAAATCCCAGATGTTACATTGGCTGTGCTTTGTGTTTGGCTTGGAACAGAAGAGTGGGAGAGAGCACATGCAAAAACACACACACACACACACACACACACACACACACACATATATATGTAGGACACACACACACACACACACATGTAGGACACACACACACACACACACACACATACATATTTATGCAGGACACACACATACACTCACATGCACACACACGGACACACACACACATATATATTTACAGGACACGGACATACACATACACTCGAACAAATATATATGCAGCACACACACACATAAGCACACATGCATGCACACACACACACACTCATACAAATATATATGCTAGACACACACACACACCAGTGACCAGCCACGACAAAACCAGTGCTAAGTGGCAGGGAGGGTAAATGTGGGTGATTTTCAATTTTTGATAAAAATAGATTCTACGTGGTTCAAACTATCATGCAAGTAAAGGAAACATGTTGAAGAATTATATTTTGATGGTAAAATAAAGACTTTTGTGTTATGTATTGTTTCCAAAGCTCCCTGTAATTAGCGTTAATTGCCTCATTTTAGCCGCAATAAACACACCTAAACCCTTGCAGAAATCCTTCATGTTATATACCGTTAGAAAGGCCTCTCTCTCGGCACTCCCGCTCTGTGGATGTCGAAGAAAAATAAGGTCAGCTATTTTTGGAAACAGAGTTTGAAATACCGTTGCTAAGGTGTTTAATGTCCGAAGAGGGTAAATCTTCTGAGACCGTTTTTTCAAAATGACCGCTGCTTCAGTACCCAACTTGAAATGCCTGTAACTCCTATTCTAATTAACTCACACTGTTCATTCTTATATCAAAACAAACAGAAATGAATGCAGAATTCAAAAATATTAAAACTCTATTTTGTCCAAAAATCGACTTAGCACTGGTTTTGTCGTGGCTGGTCCATATATATATTCAGGACACAAATGTACACACACACACACACACACACACACACACACATGCAGGGCATTCACACACTCATAACCCCCACGTAGACATAGCACACGCACACACATACACACTTGCACCCAAACACACACTGGGCACACATGTACATAGAAGTATGCATTTGTGTATGGGGTTGATCATTCTGTTGTCCACGGGTCATCAATGTATGCTAGTGCCCGCAATGGGCGGAGAGACAAAAATGATACTTGGAGATCAACATTTGTGTATTGGCAGTGAGCTTCGTCTCTGCCTTCCTTCCTGTGCTGTAAGGTTCCTGTCTTCCACTAAAGCTGCTGCTAAATCAACGTCTGTACTTCATCTCTTGGTCTCTTGGTGAGAGAGAGGGTGGAGAACTTGTTGTGAATTACAACACAAGTTACTGTTTCCAGCACTTGGGCTGCTCTGTGGCTCATGTGATGAACACCCCCTGTATTGTTATACCATTATTTAGTCATGGTATTTTTGTCATGGGAACAAAATTAAAAAGCTTCACCAGATTCAATTTCACTCAAAGACGGGCCTACACACTTCCACAACCTCCAGCATGCACAGCTCCTTGCAACAAACAATAAATGGCTCTCCACTAGAGAAGAGCATGAGAACCCCGGCTGAGCCTCCGGACGAGGCCCCGATTGTCCTGTAGCCAGGGGACCTAGCTTCTCAGGGAGGCACAGAGCGGCTCCAGCGGTGTGTTGGACCCATGTAGAGACTTCATCCCCACACTTGGCCCCGCCTTGTTCCTTGCAGAGTTCTTGGCATCGCGTGCCGCTTCTCCATTTCTGCTATGAAGATTGTTCCTAGCCTCCATGTGTTTCCCAATTTTTGTCTGATTTTAATTCAATGTGAAAATACCTGGAGGGGGTGAGGGGAAAAGACAAACGTATAACAATGGTTGAAAATGTACATATACCAGTGCTGTTTTGTTTTAGTTGAATTTGTATGAAACTTTGGGCAGCCGTTGGTGTGGTTGGAGTGGTGTGATATAAAAACAAGAACTGAAAGACTTCAGTAGTTTTGTGTCTGTATCAGTTGTGACATCGATGGTAACTCCTTGCTCTGAAGCCCTTGACGAAGTGAAGCCAAGTCACAGACAGAAACGGAGTATCGAACTAGCTTTTGCTTTCATAACCAGTGACAAAGTTGTCTTCATGCATTTGTTCTTCTTCTTCTTTTTATATAATTTTTTAAATATCAAAACTTGCCCAGTCCTTCTCTGTGGAGTTGGATGCTTTTAGTCATTAACGTCTTTTTTATGTGTCCATTTTTCATAGAGAAACTGAGGCAGCAGAGAACTTAATATTCATTTCTCCTCCCTCTACCACACCACCCATCTACGCACCCACCCACCCACCACTCTCTCTTATCCCCCTTTTCCTCCCAGTTGTGGATAGAGGTATGTCGATTTGCATCTGTGTTGCTGCTCCGTGTATCTGTTCTGACTTGGGCTTGAAGGAGTTTTGTTTGACCTGGATGTGCATTCTTGTGTCACGTGTTGTGGAGTGCACAAAGGCAAGTTTTATCTGCCGGGAGTTTGTCCGGAATGGAAAACTCGATCCTATCCGCCTCATCCTGTGTCCAACCAAGAGGGTTCTCTGTGTCTCGTGTGTGTTGGCATTTCTTGGGGCGGCACATGCACCCGGAGGACAAGCAAAATGCAGGTGTCTGTCTGTCATTTAGCTGTGCCTGGCTGAACTGGCTGTATGTCATTCCAGATTGTATGTCAGAAAGAACTTTTGCATTTCTGTGAAGGTTGAAACCAATGCCCATCTAATCTATCGTTGGACAATCACGTCTCCGTCGAATTATGCATATTCACCGTCTGCTATGGGTTCTTGAAGTGTATGGGACCCCATGGTTGATCACATCTAGTATTCATGTCTTTGAGAAATTGACCTGAAGTATTTGAGAAGCCAAGTTCATTGTGTACTACAGGTCAATTTTGTTACATCATTACTTCAAGTACTGTGTTTTTCTATTTAGCTCAGGTCATTATACATGTAGCGATGAACCAGAGCGCAATCATTCAGTTTGTACAATTTATACCGGACATTTCTATTTTCATGCATGCTGTGCTTTGCTTAGTTGGCGTTATTGTGTTGTAAGGCAGGGACTTTATCTAAGCAGGTAAGCAATGTGCTTCACAAGGCCTGTGACACTTGGGACAAGTTGTATGCACTCAGTGTTTGATGACTGTATCTCATTTTCTACAATTGATGTGTATGTTATGGGTTTTCATTTTATTAAAGACAAGTAACTGCAGTAAGCCCATCAGCGCAAAGTGCATTTCAGTTTTCAAGTTTATTCAGGTACAGGAGCTGCTGAGGAAAAAAAAATCTGCACCGAGACATTTTTACCCCCCAGAGACAATTTCCAAGGTGGGATTTGAGTCCCAGCTCTGCTGATTTCAGCAACAGAGAAGTAGAATGAATGACTATGAATAGAGTTTTATGGCTTCTCTGCCTTTGTAGGCTATTAAAGGCCAATGATAACGAAAAATCTCTTAAAGCTGGTTTCAGCTAGAGCAAACATAGATATATTCCGAGTTATTCATCTTCTTACAACCTGCGTAGTGGGACTAGGTGAGTTTTCTCTCCTCCCCCCACCCCCAGGGGAACATGGGACTTGAAGTGTGGTGTTTCTTGTCTTGTCTTGGACACTGCCAGCAGAATGGTCTAGTGCTGCATTTTCTGGCGAGTTGGGTCAGCATCGTTCTGGACTCCACTTCTCGCTCCTGCTTTTATCTGTCGCTAAGTTGTGGCAGCTCATCTGGGCTGCATTTCAAGACTGGAGAGTGGAGTCACTCGAATACAGGGTACCACTGTCACTTTGTATTGATCTATAATCTTTTTTTCTCCTGTGTTGGAGTCCTATGCATCATCCCCCCCCCCCTCCTCCCCCCCTTGAATTATCTGTTTTTCCTCTCCCCCCCCCCCCCCCCCCGCACCCCCCCCCCCCCAAACTGCTTTCCCCCTCCCCCCTTTCTTCCAAGAAATGTAAGAATGTCTTTTGGCTGTGTGCCTGTATCAGCTTTGGTGCTTTGCTGCGATAATTTGCGTCCACTGAGGCAGGCTTTGACGGGAGTTCTGTCTGTGAGTGTGGACGATGAGATGAGCTGTGTGTCGTCTGTTCCCAGAAAGTGTAGGTCATTCCTCCTGGCAGCTGGCAGTCTGACCGTTCCACAGTCCACCATTGCTGTGGGTTGTGTGTGTGTGTGTGTGTGTGTGTGTGTGTGTGTGTGTGTGTGTGTGTGTGTGTGTGTGTGTGTGTTGTGTGTGTGTGTGTGTGTGTGTGTGTGTGTGTGTGTGTGTGTGTGTGTGTGTGTGTGTGTGTGTGTGTGTGTGTGCGTGCGTGTGGTTTTTTAAACGTCACCCCCGATTAGTGAGATGTTCCCATTGTAGCAAGTAGGAGAAGGTTGGTCGTCGTTCATTCCTTGTTCATCATTCTTGCTTGAAACGTGTCTGCGGTCCATTAGTGTGCAGTGGTGCTTTAAAGTTCAACGCCCCAGTCGCAATGTCCCACCCCCACCCCCCACGCTTATTTTTCCATCTTCGCGAGACAACCATGATGTTTGATCATTCGTATTGGCGAACCTTCCCACCACGACCATCGTCGGATAAATGTTTTTGTTTATGTACAGCTGGTAAAACCCCTCACCCATCAGTCCACCCTCCCCCGGCGACCTTGTGACCCCATTCCGTGCCCTTGTGACCCTATCTGACGTAGACGAAGTCCATCCATGCTTGTTCATGCACTGACCGGTGCATATTGTTCAGCTCTGAACTTAGACCAGTGGCCTCTGCGTCCGAGGTCATTGTAAAGTTGGGATCTTGCTTCGTTCAGTGTTGAATAAATCATAATCCCCTTTCCCTTTGACCCTGTGTGCTTGAATTCATCACTTCATCGGCATCAGCAAACAGTATTTTGTCCACTCCTGCCTCCGTCGATTTGAACTCATCGCCGACTGGATTCTGTTCCAGCATCGTTGTCGCCAAATAAATTCGACTTAAAGCAAACATTTTGTGAATTATGCAGTCATTCCGGGACTTTTGCATTCCATCAGATGATGTAC